>JASUAD010000008.1:470000-490000 GCA_037013555.1 Sextonia rubra
CCAGCGGCCTGACCGGCACAACCATACTTACCGGACATGCACGGCCCAACGCATGGGGGTCCGCCAAATCTGATATCCCACAAACGTGGAACAAAAGGCCGGGACCGATGCCATGCACGCAGCGCGCACCCGACAACAGAGGCAGAGCACGCTACGCTCGCCTAACAGTAGCCAACTGCACGGCTGACAGCCCAACGGCCTGAACCGCATCCTTACCTAGCCCACATGCATGGGCATCGAATGAGGGCCGGCCAAATATTATTCCCCGCCAACTCGGAACAAAAGGGCGGGACTGATGCTAGGCAAGCAGCGCGCACCCGACAGCAGCCATCAGCATAGCTAACTGCCCAGCGGCCTGGCCGGCATCCTCACTTAGCCAACACGCACGGCCCAACGCATGAGGGTCAGCCAAATCTAATTTCCCACAAACTCGTAACAAAAGGCCGGGACGGAGGCAGAGCTTGCTGCGCGCTCCAGACAGCAGCCATGTGCACGGCTGACTGCCCAACGGCCTGCCCACCTTGGTAAAACAGGCCGGGACCGATGCCAGGCATGCAGCGTGCGCCCGACAGCACCCATTTCACAGCCAACTGCCTAGCGGCCCAACCGACATCCTTACTCAACCGACCTACACGGCCCAACGCATGAGGGTCTGCCCAATCTGATTTCCCACAAACTCAGAACAAAAGGCCAGGACAGAGGCTGAGCACGCTGCGCGCGCCCGACAGCAGCCATGTGCACGGCTCACTGCCCAACGGCCTGACCCGCAACCTTACCTAGCCAACATGCACCGGGCATCGAATGAGGGTCCGCCAAATCTTATTTCCCGCTAACTCGGAACAAAAGGCAGGGACCGATGACAGGCACGCAACGCGCCCCCGACAACCACCATCTGCATGGCTAGCTGCCCAGCGGCTTGGACGGCATCCTTACCTACCCAGCGCGCACGACCCAACGCATGAGGGTCAGCCGAGTCTGATTTCCCACAAACTCGGAACGAAAGGCCAGGACGAAGGCAGAGCATGCTGCGCGCGCCAGGCAGCAGCCATGCGCACTGCTGGCCGCCCTACGGCGTGCCTCGCATCCCTACGCATCCAACATGCACCGGGCAACGAATGAGGTTCCACCAAATCTGATTTCCCACCACTTGGGAACAGCAGGCCAGGACCGATGCCAGGCTCGCAGTGCGCCCTCGACAGCACCGATCTGCACAGCTAACTGCCCAGCGGCCTGACCGACATTCTCGCTCAACCAACCTACACGGCCCAACGAATGAGGGTCTGCCCAATCTGATTTCCCACGAACTCGGAACAAAAGGCCAGGACAGAGGCAGAGCACGCTGTGCGCGCCCGACAGCAGTCGTGTGCACGGCTGACTGCCCAACGGCCTGACCCGCAATCTTACCTCGCCAACATGCACCGGGCATCGAATTAGGGTCAGCCAAATCTTATTTCCCACCTGCTCGGAACAAAAGGCCAGGACCGATGACGGGCACGCAGCGAGCCCCCGGCAGCCGCCATTTGCATGGCAAACTGCCCAGCGGCCTGGCCGGCTCCCTCACATAGCCAACGTGCACGGCCCAAAGCATGAGGGTCAGCCAAATCTGATTTCCCACAAACTCGGAACAAAAGGCTGGGACGGTGGCAGAGCATGTTGCCCGCCAGACAGCAGCCATGTGCACGACTGACTGCCCAACGGCCTAACCCGCATCCTTACCCAGCCAACATGCACCGGGCAACGATTGAGGGTCTGCCAAATCTGATTTCCCACCAACTCGGGGCAAAAGGCCAGGACCGATGACGGGCAAGCACCACGCCCCCGACAGCCACCATCTGAATGGCTAGCTGCCCAGTGGCCTGGCCGGCATCCTCACCTACCCAAAGCGCACGGCCCAACGCATGAGGGTCAGCCGAGTCTGATATCCCACAAACTCGGAACAAAGGGCCAGGACGGAAGCCGAGCATGCTGCGCGCGCCAGGTAGCAGCCATGCGCATGGCTGACTGCCCAACGGCCTGCCCCACATCCCTACCCTTCCAACATGCACCAAGCAACGAATGGGGGTCTGCCAAATCTGATTTCCAACCACCTTGGAACAAAGGCCGGGACCGATGCCAGGCACGCAGGCACGCCTGACAGCAGCCGATGAGGGTCTGCCAAAGCTGTTTTCCCGCCTCCTTGGAACAAAAGGCCAGGACCGATGCCAGGCACGCAGCGCACGGCCAACCGCAGCCATCTGCACAGCCGACTGCCTAGCAGCCTGACCGACATCCTTACCCAGCCAACACAGCCCAAACGCATGAGGGTCGGCCCAATCTGATTTCCCACAAACTCGGAACAAACAGCTGCGACATAGGCAGAGCACGCTGCGTGCGCTCCACTGCAACCTTTGCACGGCTGACTGCCCAACAGCCGGACCCGCAACCTATACCTGTCCAACATGAATTAGGCACCGAATGAGGGTCTGCCAAAATCTTATTTCCCACCAAGATGGAACAAAGGGCCGAAACCGATGACAGGCACGCAGCTCGCGACCGACCGCAGCCATCTGCACGGCTAACTGCCCAGAGGCCTGGTCGGCTTCCTTACTTACCCAACATGCGCGGCTCAACACTTGAGGGTCTGCCAAATCTGATTTCCCACAAAGTCGGAACAAGAGGCCGGGACAGACGCAGAGCATGCTGCGCGCGCACGACCACAGCAATGTGCACGGCTGACTGCCCAGCGGCCTGACGCGCATCCTTACCTAGCCCACATGGACCGGGCAACGAATGAGGGTCTGCCAAATCTGATTTCTCACCACCTTGGAACAAAAGTCCGGGACCGATGCCTGGCACGCAAACTGAGTACAGGCAGGCGCCGGGCTCCCGCCCTCACCCAATGCCCAGCAAACTGCCCGACGTGCCCAGCGGGCAGCACAACGACATGCCCGACGTGCTCGCCCGCACAAAAGGGGCTGCCAAAACTGATTTCCCACCCGGTTGGAACAAATGGCAGCGACCGACAGAAGGCACGCTGCGCGCGCGCCCGCCACGGTGGGCACGTCCAACAAACCGAAGGATCGACCGTGGTCGTTCCTTACCCGATAGGCACCGCACACTGTATAGTAGGGGCTACGGAAATTGATTCCACACGCGCGGGGTATAAACGGCCAGAAATGAGTACAGGCAGGTGCCGGGCGCCCGCCCTCACCCAACGCCCAGCAAACTGCCCGACGTGCCCAGCAGGCTTCACAACAACTTACCCGACGAGCCCGGCCGCACAGGAGGGGTTGCCAAGACCGATTTCCCACCCGGTTGGAATAAATGGCCGCGACTGATGGAAGGCACGTTGCGCGCGCGCCCGCCACGGTGGGCACGTCCAACAAACCGAAGGACCGACCGGAGTCGTTCCTTAGCCGATAGGCACCGTACATTGTATAGTAGGGTCTACGGAAATTGATTCCTCACGCGCGGGGTATAAACGGCCAGAAATGAGTACAGGCGCCCGCCCTCACCCAGCGCCCATCAAACTGCCCGACGTGCCCAGCGGGCAACACAACGACTTGCCCGACGTGCTCGCCCGCACAAAAGGGGCTGCCAAAATCGATTTCCCACCCGGTTGGAACAAATGGCCGCGACCGATGGAATGCACGCTGCGCACGCGCCCGCCACGGTGGGCATGTCCAACAAACCGAAGGACCGACCGTGGTCGTTCCTTACCCGATAGGCACCGCACACTGTATAGTAGGGGCTACGGAAATTAATTTCTCACGCGCGGGGTATGAACGGCCAGAAATGAGTACAGGCGCCCGCCCTCACACAGCGCCCAGCAAACTGCCCGACGTGCCCAGCGGGTAGCACAACGACTTGCCCGACGTGCTCGCCCACACAAAAGGGGCTGCCAAAACCGATTTCCCACCCGGTTGGAACAAATGGCCGCGACCGATGGAATGCACGCTACGCGCGCGTCCACCACGGTGGGCACGTCCAACAAACCGAAGGACCGACCGTGGTCGTTCCTTACCCGACAGGCACCGCACACTGTATAGTAGGGGCTACGGAAGTTGATTCCTCACGCGCAGGGTATAAACGGCCAGAAATGAGTACAGGCGCCCGCCCTCACCCAGCGCCCAGCAAACTGCCCGACATGCCCAGCGGGCAGCACAACGACTTGCCCGACGTGCTCGCCCTCATAAAAGGGGCTAGCAAAACCGATTTCCCACCCGGTTGGAACAAATGGCCGTGACCGATGGAATGGACGCTGCGCGCGCGCCCGCCACGGTGGGCACGTCCAATAAACTGAAGGACCGACCGTGGTCGTTCTGTCAAGTCCCAAATTTTTATATTGGGTCATACCGGTTTGTCGGGTTTGAGTTGGGTTAAGAGGGTCAAATGGATTGAATTAACACAATTGGGCCTGAGTTATTGGACCCTTTTAGGCCAAAGGACTCTTTTTGAAATTTCTTAAAACCCACTAGAAAGCAGGGGGCCCTTCCTTGTAATTAAGAAAAACCCCCTCTCTTATATAAACTCTACTCTTAGGGTTTTCCCCATTCTTTCATCTTCTTCCTCTCTTCTGTAACCAAGCTCTAGAAGTTCTCTAGGGGAAAACCAAGGTTGGATATTCTGCTCTTCAGATTTGCTTTTGGCTTCGAAATCGAAGCAAGTGGATAACTGGAAACAATATCTTCTTAGTTACTTTGTTTAATCATATACTCTAAACATGATTTATTTGTATGGTTTAATGTTTTTGGTTAAGAGATTAATAGTGAAGATTGATATTGATTGAAACCAAGTAAGTACATATGATTTAAGGTTTAGTGTCTTTGAATCATGGTTTGATTTCTTCATATATATATATATTTATATATTAAAAAAAACAAACAAAAAAAAAAAGAGGACGACAGCAGCAGCGCTGCAGTGCAGCAGGCTGCTGCCTCATGCTGCCAAGCGGGCAGGGCCTGGCCTGCTGGCGGCCTGGCCTGTTGGCAGCCTGGCCTGCCGGGCTGCTGGCAGGCTGGGTCTGTTGGCGGTCTGGCCTGTTGGCAGCTTGGCCTGCTGGGCTGCTGGCGGGCTGGGTCTGATGGCGTGTCTGGGCTAGATTCGACAGGGCTTAGCCCAGTTTAATATTATTATATATTAATTAGTATTTATTATAGTATTTAAAAATAGTTTAGATCATTGTAGTTCTACTAATGGTCTAGTGGACTAATAGATAATTGATTATGTTAATTTATTCCTATTTAGGCGATGTTAGAAATTTAGTTTGGATTGTTTATAAATTTAATTGAGAATTATGTAATTGTGATTAATATTTATTTAGATTGATTTGAAATTAACTAAGAAGTATTTAGTAATGATTAAATCTTAATTAGATTGTATTTCTAATTCTAACTTGGATTTCTAATTTGAGTTAGATTTCGAATTGGGGTTTGAGATTTGTATCTTTTGTTTTGTATAAAATAAAAATGTCTATTTATACACAACAATGATATTAAGGAATTAATTATTCCCTTCCCCTTTTTATCATGACTTAATTTAACTTTGGATTTGGAAGTTGCACATGTTTTATCTAATTTGTGAAACGCAATAAATATACATAATTGGATTAGATGAATTATGTCTTTAGGAAAGTTAGTTGAATGTTCACTGGAAAATTTGATTAAATGCAGAATGGGAATGTGAGGTTCGGGATGCACTACATGATAGGCACCAAAAGTAGTATAACGGCATCGTGACTCATATTTCCTTGTGATAGAGAGTTGGTTCTCATGTGTATGTTTAACCAACTATGACCGTTAGGTGGTTTAGTGCTTACCCTTGGAAAACATAAGTTGACACACATTCAAAATACATTTCTAATTATAAAAGTCTAAGTACTCAAATTGTTAATGGTTTGAATATTGGGATTAAGGGTGTCATATCATGATTCATTCTGCATCGATATATATATATATCTGACCGACTGCAGTTCGGAGGTGGACGTACGCCATCGGGTCAGCGTGTATTGTGGATTATAGTACACAGTTGTACCTTCCGTTATTACCTGCGGGATTACCCGTTTCTGTTATTATCTGCGGGATTACCCGATTTTGTTATTACCTGCGGGATTACCCGTTTCTGTTATTACCTGCGGGATTACCCGTTTCTGTTATTATCTGCGGGACTACCCATTTCTGTTATCTGTATGCGGGATTACCCGTTTCTGTATATTTATCCGCGGGAATACCCGTTTCTGTGCATTCATGCCATTGGGATTTGCATTTGATATATTTTTGGCCATAATGAAAACTTCTGTTTAATTCAGTTGATTAATCCATTGCTTGCAGTTTACCCTCTTGCCAGATTACGTCAATCTGACCCACTACTTTTGGTGTCTAGGTTCCGTTACAGGGGCCGAACCAGAGGGTCAGGCTACGCAGGAAATTCCACTAGGTGGCGGAGTTGTTGAGTGGCGCACCGGTGACATCATCTGAGGTGTCCTAGTGCGGTACAGAGTTCGAAAACTTTAGGTTATGTAATAAGGCTATTTTTGGGCCATTAGTTTATTTAATTAAATTTATTTGTTTTGAAATTATAACTTTAATTGTTATGCTTCGAAGCACTTGACCTTGATTTTATTATTAATGAGATTTGTTACATGGTTGTTACGTGATATCCGTCTGCGACGAGTATGGATTTTAGTTCCGCGTGTAATTATGGTTGCTTGATCACCAAGCATAGCCTCACGAAAGACTTCGATCCACCCGGAATTGGGGCTTATATTGATTATGTTAAAAAAAATTTTAATTAGCCCCAATTCTCACACCCCTGGAACCGGGTTTGGATCCGGCCCAGTTTTGGGGGCGTGACAGATGGTATCAGAGCTGGTCAAGTTCTAGAAGTTCTAAAAGATGCTAGAATGTAGGTCCGATGTGAGGATTAAAAACTTTAAGTGGGAACGTTGGGGGTTTTTGGCATTCATAATCGTATTCGAACTTTGGCAAATGTTTATAAGTTATAGGAGTTCGTTACTTTCCGTATTTTTGGTCGTTTAGTCGCTAATATATAGGGGATTACCAAAGAGGTGGCCTAGACTACTTTTCGTAATCTGTTTCCCAAGAAGTACGTACCGGAGCATGTTCGCATTTAGAAGCAAATAGAGTTTGATAGATTGAAGCAAGGGAATCCGTCTGTTCGGGAGTATGAGCTACAGTTTATTCGTCTCTCTCGTTTCGCACCAACCTTCATCACTCTAGAATATCAAGAGGATTCGACGATTTCTCGATGGCCTTCGACCAGATATACTGCTTCATGCCAAGTCACAAGTTCTAAATACTTACCAGGCATTTTTCGGATAAGGCATATTGGGCCAAGGAGATGATTGGACGCATGGCCCCTACAAGCCAAATTAAGCAGAAAGTTACTTCGTCTCCGGTTTCATAGTACCAATTTAATAAGCAAAAGAGGGAGTCTTGTGGTATTTGTGGCAACAATCACCCTACAACTAAGTGTTGGAGACAGAAGACAGTTAAGTTATAGTTGATGATGACACAAGGTGCAATTGTGAGATCAAAGAAGAAGGATGTTATTCGTATGATTTCAATTATTAAGGCTATAAAGTTGTTGATGAAAGGTTCTGAGGGGTACATAGCGTTTATCACGGAGGATAAACGGACTAAAGTGGTGGAGGAGATACCGGTGGTATCTGAGTTTCTGGATGTTTTTCCCGGTGATATTCCCGAATTACTGCTAGTCCATGAGATTGACTTTGTAATTGAGCTTGTGCCGACCATAACTCCGATCTCGAAAGCCCCTTATAGAATGGCCCCAGCAGAGTTGAGAGAACTCAAAGACGAATTGCAGGAGTTGTTAAACAAGGGTTTTATTAGACTGAGTTTCTCTCCTTGGGGAGCTCCAGTGTTATTTGTGAAGAAAAATGATGGTTATATGAGAATATGTATTGATTATAGGCAACTGAATCAAGTGACCATCAAGAACAAGTATCTTTTACTAAGAATCGATGAATTATTTGATCAATTTCAAGGTGCGCAGTATTTTTCTGAGATTGATCTGAGGTCAGGATATCATCAGTTGAGGGTATAAGATCAGGATATTCCGAAAATTGCATTTATAACTAGATATGGTCACTACAAATTTTTGGTGATGTCTTTTGGACTGACTAATGCGCTGACAGCTTTTATGACTTTGATGAATAGGGTTTTTGCACAGTACTTGGACAAGTTTGTGGTGGTATTTATTGATAACGTATTTGTGTATTCGAAGAGTCGGGAAGAGCATGCTCAGCATCTTCGTACTTCATTTCAGTCATTGAAGGAACACGAATTGTATGCTAAGTCAAGTAAATGTAAATTTTGTTTGGAATAGGTAGGATTTCTTGGTCACATCATCTCTAGGGAAGGTTTAGCGGTGGACCCAACAAAGATTGAAGTAGTGGTGAAGTGGGATAGACCAAAAACAGTGTCGAAATTTTAAAGTTTCCTAGGCCTCGTAGGTTCTTACCTCAAATTCATGGAAGGATTTTCCACAATAGTAGCCCCACTGTCGAGATTGACTCGTAAGGGAGTTCCTTTTGTGTGGAATGAGGATTGTGAACAAAGTTTTCAGGAGTTGAAAAGAAGGTTGACCACGGCCCCTATTTTGACCTTACCTGCTGGTGATGATGGTTTTGTGATTTACACTGATGCATCTGGAGTTGGACTTGGTTGTGTTCTCATGCAACATGGGAAGGTGGTGGCTTATGGGTCTATACAGTTGAAGGATCATGAACGAAAGTATGCAACCCATGACTTGGAACTTGCTGCAGTGGTCTTTGCTTTGAAAATGTGGAGACATTACCTGTACGGAGCCACTTTTGAAGTACATTCAGACCATAAAAGCCTTCAATATCTCTTTACACAGGGTGATTTGAATATGAGATAGAGGAGATGGATGGAGTATATTAAGGATTATGATTTTGGGTTGAAGTACCATCCAGGAAAGGCTAATGTAGTGGCAGATGCTCTAAGTAGAAAAGCAGCGTTCACTGGAGGATTAATTGCAGAATACTTCTGGATTCAATGTTTGGAAGATATGGATGTTTACTTTCAGCCTATCAGTGAGTAAGCAGTATTAGCTAGTATATTCTCATGGGAACCCAAATTACTCCCGAGGATTAGAGAATACCAGCTACTAGACCCCGAGATTACAAGAATCAAAGATCATATGGAGGAGAGGCCCGATTTTAAGTTGGAAGATAATATTTTACATTATAAAGGCAGAATTTGTGTGCCCGATTTTCCAGAATTGAAGGATGAAATCATGGTCGAGGCACACTATACTCGGTATACTATTCTTCCAGGCAGTACCAAGATGTATCACGATCTGAAAGATCACTATTGGTGGAAGAATATGAAAAAGGATATTGCAGAATTTGTTGGAAAATGTTTGGTCTGCCAACAGATTAAAGTAGATTATAGGAGACCCTCGGGTCTTTTGCATGAGTTAGAGATTCTTCAGTGGGACTGGAAGCACGTCATTATTGACTTTGTGTCAGGATTGCCTAATACTAGAAAGGGATTTGATGCTATTTGGGTGATAGTGGACCGTTTAACTAAGTCAGCCCACTTTGTACCATTTAAGACTGGTCAAGGAATGGAGATAATGGCAGACCTCTACATTAAGGATGTGGTGAGATTACATGGAGTGCTAGTTTCTGTAGTCTTCGACCGAGATAGTAGGTTCGTATATCAGTTTTAGGTATCACTGTAGGAAGCCTTAGGAACCAAGCTGAGTTTTAGTACAACCAATCATCCCCAAACAGACGGACAAATAGAACGTACAAACCAGACATTGGAGGATATGTTAAGGGCATGTGTCTTGGATTTCAAGACTAGTTGGAACGAAAGCTTGGCTCTATGTGAATTCGCGTACGACAATAAGTATCACTCCAGCATTGCCACCGGAGCTGTCAGGTGTTCATGATGTCTTCCATGGTTTTATGTTGAGAAAGTATGTAGTAGACCCTTCGCACGTGTTGCAAGATGAGCCGTTGCAAGTGCAATGTCAGTATCCGCACCTTTTTCCTGAGGTATGTTAGTCATTTGGAGGACCAAATGTCCTTTAAGGGGGATGAGATGTCAAGTCCCAAATTTTTATATTGGGTCATACCGGTTTGTCGGGTTTGAGTTGGGTTAAGAGGGTCAAATGGATTGAATTAACACAATTGGGCCTGAGTTATTGGACCCTTTTAGGCCAAAGGACTCTTTTTGAAATTTCTTAAAACCCACTAGAAAGCAGGGGGCCCTTCCTTGTAATTTAGAAAAACCCCCTCTCTTATATAAACTCTACTCTTAGGGTTTTCCCCATTCTTTCATCTTCTTCCTCTCTTCTGCAACCAAGCTCTAGAAGTTCTCCAGGGGAAAACCAAGGTTGGATCTTCTGCTCTTCAGATTTGCTTTTGGCTTCGAAATCCAAGCAAGTGGATAACTGGAAACAATATCTTCTTAGTTACTTTGTTTAATCATATGCTCTAAACATGATTTATTTGTACGGTTTAATGTTTTTGGTTAAGAGATTAATAGTGAAGATTGATTTTGATTGAAACCAAGTAAGTACATATGATTTAAGGTTTAGTGTCTTTGAATCATGGTTTGATTTCTTCATATATATATATTTATATATTAAAAAAAACAAACAAAAAAAAAAGAGGACGACAGCAGCAGCGCTGCAGTGCAGCAGGCTGCTGCCAGGCGTGCATAGGTAGCAGTGCTGCCTGCGCTGCTGCCTCATGCTGCCCAGCGGGCTGGGCCTGGCCTGCTGGCGGCCTGGCCTGTTGGCAGCCTGGCCTGCCGGGCTGCTGGCGGGCTGGGTCTGTTGGCGGCCTGGCCTATTGGCAGCCTGGCCTGCTGGGCTGCTGGCGGGCTGGGTCTGATGGCGTGTCTGGGCTAGATTCGACGGGGCTTAGCCCAGTTTAATATTATTATATATTAATTAGTATTTAGTATAGTATTTAAAAATAGTTTAGATCATTGTAGTTCTACTAATGGTCTAGTGGACTAATAGATAATTGATTATGTTAATTTATTCCTATTTAGGCGATGTTAGAAATTTAGTTTGGATTGTTTATAAATTTAATTGAGAATTATGTAATTTTGATTAATATTTATTTAGATTGATTTGAAATTAACTAAGAAGTATTTAGTAATGATTAAATCTTAATTAGATTGTATTTCTAATTCTAACTTGGATTTCTAATTTGAGTTAGATTTCGAATTGGGGTTTGAGATTTGTATCTTTTGTTTTGTATAAAATAAAAATGTCTATTTATACACAACAATGATATTAAGGAATTAATTATTCCCTTCCCCTTTTTATCATGACTTAATTTAACTTTGGATTTGGAAGTTGCACATGTTTTATCTAATTTGTGAAACGCAATAAATATACATATTGGATTAGATGAATTATGTCTTTAGGAAAGTTAGTTGAATGTTCACTGGAAAATTTGATTAAATGCAGAATGGGAATGTGAGGTTCGGGATGCACTACATGATAGGCACCAAAAGTAGTATAACGGCATCGTGACTCATATTTCCTTGTGATAGAGAGTTGGTTCTCATGTGTATGTTTAACCAACTATGACCGTTAGGTGGTTTAGTGCTTACCCTTGGAAAACTTAAGTTGACACACATTCAAAATACATTTCTAATTATAAAAGTCTAAGTACTCAAATTGTTAATGGTTTGAATATTGGGATTAAGGGTGTCATATCATGATTCATTCTGCATCGATATATATATATATCTGACCGACTGCAGTTCGGAGGTGGACGTACGCCATCAGGTCAGCGTGTACTGTGGATTATAGTACACAGTTGTACCTTCCGTTATTACCTGCGGGATTACCCGTTTCTGTTATTATCTGCGGGATTACCCGATTCTGTTATTACCTGCGGGATTACCCGTTTCTGTTATTACCTGCGGGATTACCCGTTTCTGTTATTATCTGCGGGACTACCCATTTCTGTTATCTGTATGCGGGATTACCCGTTTCTGTATATTTATCTGCGGGAATACCCGTTTCTGTGCATTCATGCCATTGGGATTTGCATTTGATATATTTTTGGCCATAATGAAAACTTCTGTTTAATTCAGTTGATTAATCCATTGCTTGCAGTTTACCCTCTTGCCAGATTACGTCAATCTGACCCACTACTTTTGGTGTCTAGGTTCCGTTACAGGGGTCGAACCAGAGGGTCAGGCTACGCAGGAAATTCCACTAGGTGGCGGAGTTGTTGAGTGGCGCACCGGTGACATCATCTGAGGTGTCCTAGTGCGGTGCAGAGTTCGAAAACTTTAGGTTATGTAATAAGGCTATTTTTGGGCCATTAGTTTATTTAATTAAATTTATTTGTTTTGAAATTATAACTTTAATTGTTATGCTTCGAAGCACTTGACCTTGATTTTATTATTAATGAGATTTGTTACATGGTTGTTACGTGATATCCGTCTGCGACGAGTATGGATTTTAGTTCCGCGTGTAATTATGGTTGCTTGATCACCAAGCATAGCCTCACGAAAGACTTCGATCCACCCGGAATTGGGGCTTATATTGATTATGTTAAAAAAAATTTTAATTAGCCCCAATTCTCACACCCCTGGAACCAGGTTTGGATCCGGCCCAGTTTTGGGGGCGTGACAGATGGTATCAGAGCTGGTCAAGTTCTAGAAGTTCTAAAAGATGCTAGAATGTAGGTCCGATGTGAGGATTAAAAACTTTAAGTGGGAACGTTGGGGGTTTTTGGCATTCATAATCGTATTCGAACTTTGGCAAATGTTTATAAGTTATAGGAGTTCGTTACTTTCCGTATTTTTGGTCGTTTAGTCGCTAATATATAGGGGATTACCAAAGAGGTGGCCTAGACTACTTTTCGTAATCTGTTTCCCAAGAAGTACGTACCGGAGCATGTTCGCATTTAGAAGCAAATAGAGTTTGATAGATTGAAGCAAGGGAATCCGTCTGTTCGGGAGTATGAGCTACAGTTTATTCGTCTCTCTCGTTTCGCACCAACCTTCATCACTCTAGAATATCAAGAGGATTCGACGATTTCTCGATGGCCTTCGACCAGATATACTGCTTCATGCCAAGTCACAAGTTCTAAATACTTACCAGGCATTTTTCGGATAAGGCATATTGGGCCAAGGAGATGATTGGACGCATGGCCCCTACAAGCCAAATTAAGCAAAAAGTTACTTCGTCTTCGGTTTCATAGTACCAATTTAATAAGCAAAAGAGGGAGTCTTGTGGTATTTGTGGCAACAATCACCCTACAACTAAGTGTTGGAGACAGAAGACAGTTAAGTTATAGTTGATGATGACACAAGGTGCAATTGTGAGATCAAAGAAGAAGGATGTTATTCGTATGATTTCAATTATTAAGGCCATAAAGTTGTTGATGAAAGGTTCTGAGGGGTACATAGCGTTTATCACGGAGGATAAACGGACTAAAGTGGTGGAGGAGATACCGGTGGTAGCTGAGTTTCTGGATGTTTTTCCCGGTGATATTCCCGAATTACTGCTAGTCCATGAGATTGACTTTGTAATTGAGCTTGTGCCGACCATAACTCCGATCTCGAAAGCCCCTTATAGAATGGCCCCAGCAGAGTTGAGAGAACTCAAAGACGAATTGCAGGAGTTGTTAAACAAGGGTTTTATTAGACTGAGTTTCTCTCCTTGGGGAGCTCCAGTGTTATTTGTGAAGAAAAATGATGGTTATATGAGAATATGTATTGATTATAGGCAACTGAATCAAGTGACCATCAAGAACAAGTATCTTTTACTAAGAATCGATGAATTATTTGATCAATTTCAAGGTGCGCAGTATTTTTCTGAGATTGATCTGAGGTCAGGATATCATCAGTTGAGGGTATAAGATCAGGATATTCCGAAAATTGCATTTATAACTAGATATGGTCACTACAAATTTTTGAATGTTCACTAACTATGACCATTAGGTGGTTTAGTGCTTACCCTTGGAAAACTTAAGTTGACACACATTCAAAATACATTTCTAATTATAAAAGTCTAAGTACTCAAATTGTTAATGGTTTGAATATTGGGATTAAGGGTGTCATATCATGATTCATTCTGCATCGATATATATATATCTGACTGACTGCAGTTCGGAGGTAGACGAACGCAATCGGGTCAGCGTGTACTGTGGATTATAGTACACAGTTGTACCTTCCGTTATTACCTGCGGGATTACCCGTTTCTGTTATTATCTGCGGGATTACCCGTTTCTGTTATTACCTGCGGGATTACCCGTTTCTGTTATTATCTGCGGGATTACCCGTTTCTGTTATTATCTGCGGGACTACCCATTTCTGTTATCTGTATGCGGGATTACCCGTTTCTGTATATTTATCCGCGGGAATACCCGTTTCTGTATATTTATCCGCGGGAATACCCGTTTCTGTGCATTCATGCCATTGGGATTTGCATTTGATATATTTTTGGCCATAATGAAAACTTCTGTTTAATTCAGTTGATTAATCCATTGCTTGCAGTTTACCCTCTTGCTAGATTACGTCAATCTGACCCACTATTTTTGGTGTCTAGGTTCCGTTACAGGGGCCGAACCCGAGGGTCAGGCTACGCAGGAAATTCCGCTAGGTGGCAGAGTTGTTGAGTGGCGCACCGGTGACATCATCTGAGGTGTCCTAGTGCGGTGCAGAGTTCGAAAAATTTAGGTTATGTAATAAGGCTATTTTTGGGCCATTAGTTTATTTAATTAAATTTATTTGTTTTGAAATTATAACTTTAATTGTTATGCTTCGAAGCACTTGACCATAATTTTATTATTAATGAGATTTGTTACATGGTTGTTACGTGATATCTGTCTGCGACGAGTATGGATTCTAGTTCCACGTGTGATTATGGTTGCTTGATCACCAAGCATAGCTTCACGAAGGACTTCGATCCACTCGGAATTGGGGCTCATATTGATTATGTTAAAAAAATTTTTAATTAGCCCCAATTCTCACACCCTTAGAACCGGGTTTGGATCCGGCCCAGTTTTGGGGGCGTGACACGTTCCTTACCCGATAGGCACTGCACACTGTATAGTAGGGGCTACGGAAATTGAATCCTCACGCGCGGGGTATAAACCGCCAGAAATGAGTACAGGCAGGCGCCGGCCGCCCGCCCTCACCCAGCGCCCAGCAAACTGCCCGACGTGCCCGGCGGGCATCACAACAACCTGCCCGACGTGCCCAGCCGTACAACAGGGGCAGCCAAAACCGATTTCCCACCCGGTTGGAACAAATGGCCGCGACCGATGGAAGGCACGCCGCGCGCGTGCCCGCCACGGTGGGCAAGTCCAACAAACCGAAGGACTGACCGGAGTCATTCCTTAGCCGATAGGCACTGCACATTGTATAGTAGGGGCTACGGAAATTGATTCCTCACGTGAGGGGTATAAACGGCCAGAAATGAGCACAGGCAGGCGCCGGGCGCCCGCCCTCACCCAGCGCCCAGCAAACTGCCCGACGTGCCCAGCGAGCAGCACAACAACTTGCCCGATGCGCTCGCCCGCACAGATGGCGCTGCTAAAACCGATTTCCCACCCGGTTGGAACAAATGGCCGCGACCATTGGAAGGCACGCTGCGCGCGCACCCGCCACGGTGGGCACGTCCAACAAACCGAAGGACCGACCGTGGTCGTTCCTTACCCGATAGGCACCGCACACTGTATAGTTGGGGCTACGGAAATTGATTCCTCATGCGCGGGGTTTAAACGGCCAGAAATGAGTATAGGCGCCCGACCTAATCCAGCGCCCAACAAACTGCCCGGCGTGCCCAGCGGGCAACAAAACGACTTGCCCGACATGCTCGCCCTCACAAAAGGGGCTGCCAAAACCGATTTCCCACCCGGTCGGAACAAATGGCCGCGACCGATGGAATGCACGCTGTGCGCGCGCCTGCGACGGTGAGCACGTCCAACAAACCGAAGGACCGACCGTGGCCGTTCCTTCGCCGATAGGCACCGCACACTGTATAGTAGGGGCTACGGAAATTGATTTCTCACGCGCGGGGTATGAATAGCCAGAAATGAGTACAGGCGCCCGCCCTCACACAGCGCCCAGTAAACTGCCCGATGTGCCCAGCGGGCAGCACAACGACCTGCCCGACGTGCTCGCCCGCACAAAAGGGGCTGCCAAAACCGATTTCCCCCCCGGTTGGAACAAATGGCCGCGACCGATGGAATGCACGCTGCGCG
Organism: Sextonia rubra; assembly: GCA_037013555.1. Taxonomy (NCBI): domain Eukaryota; kingdom Viridiplantae; phylum Streptophyta; class Magnoliopsida; order Laurales; family Lauraceae; genus Sextonia; species Sextonia rubra. Next base: position 486,241 of record JASUAD010000008.1, read on the forward strand.
CTTGACCGCCACGGTGGGCACGTCCAACAAACCGAAGGACCGACCGTGGTCGTTCATTACCCGATAGGCACCGCACACTGTATAGTAGGGGCTACGGGAATTGATTCCTCACGCGCGGGGTGTAAACGGCCAGAAATGAGTACAACCGCCCGCCCTCACCCAGCGCCAAGCAAACTGCCCGACGTGCCCAGCGGGCAGCACGACGACTTGCCCGACATGATCGCCCGCACAAAAGGGGCTGCCAAAACTGATTTCCCACCCGGTTGGAACAAATGGCCGCGACCGATGGAATTGACGCTGCGCGCGCGACCGCCACGGTGGGCACGTCCAACAAACCGAAGGACCGACCGTGGTCGTTCCTTTCCCGATAGGCACCGCACACTGTATAGTAGGGGCTACAGAAATTGATTCCTCACGCGCGGGGTATAAACGGCCAGAAATGAGCACAGGCAGGCGCCGGGCGCCCGCCCTCACCCAGCGCCAAGCAAACTGCCCGACGTGCCCGGCGGGCATCACAACAACTTGCCCGACGTGCCCAGCCGCATAGGAGGGGCTGCCAAAACCGATTTCCCACCCGGTTGGAACAAATGGCCGCGACCGATGGAAGGCACGCTGCGCGCGTGCCCGCCACGGTGGGCACGTCCAACAAACCGAAGGACCGACCGTGGTCGTTCCTTACCCGACAGGCACTGTACACTGTATAATAGGGGCTACGGAAATTGATTCCTCACGCGCAGGGTATAAATGGCCAGAAATGAGTACAGGCAAGCACCACGCGCCCGCCCGCACCCAGGCGCCCAGCAAACTGCCCGAGGTGCCCACGAGGCGGCACAGCAACGTGCCCGACGTACCCGCCTGCACAAGAGGGACAGTTAGAACCGATTTCCCACCCGGTTGGAACAAATGGCCGCGACCGATGGAACGCACGCTGCGCGTGCGCCCGCCACGGTGGGCCCGTCCAACAAACCGAAGGACGGACCGTGGTCGTTCCTTAGCCGATCGGCACCGCACACTGTATAGGAGGGGCTACGGAAATTGATTCCTCACGCGCGGGGTATAAACGGCCAGAAATGAGTACCGGCGCCCGCCCTCACCCAACGCGCAGCAAACTGCCCGACGTGCCCAGCGGGCAGCACAACAACATGCCCGACGTGCTCGCCCGGACAAAAGGGGCTGCCAAGACCGATTTCCCACCCGGTTGGAACAAATGGCCGCGACCGAAGGAAGGCACGCTGCCCGCGCGTCCGCCACGGTGGGCACGTCCAACAAACCGAAGGACCGACCGGAGTCGTTCCTTAGCCGATAGGCACCGCACATTGTATAGTAGGGGCTACGGAAATTGATTCCTCACGCGCGGGGTATAAACGGCCAGAAATGAGTACAGTCGCCCACCCTCACCCAGCGCCCAGCAAACTGCCCGACGTGGCCTGCGGGCAACAGAACGACTTGCCCGACGTGCTCGCCCGCACAAAAGGGGCTGCCAAAACCGATTTCCCACCCGGTTGGAACAAATGGCCGCGACCGATGGAATGCACGCCGCACGCGCGACCGCCACGATGGGCACGTCCAACAAACCGATGGACCGACCGTGGTCGTTCCTTACTCGACAGGCACCGCACACTGTATAGTAGGGGCTACGGAAATTGATTCCACACGCGTGGGGTATAAACGGCCAGAAATGAGTACAGGCGCCCGCCGTCAGCCAGCGCCCAGCAAATTGCCCGACGTACCCAGCGGGCAACACAACGACATGCCCGACGTGCTCGCCCGCACAAAAGGGGCTGCCAAAACCGATTTCCCACCCAGTTGGAACAAATGGCCGCGACCGATGGAATGGACGCTGCGCGCGCGCCCGCCACGGTGGGCACGTCCAACAAACCGAAGGACCGACCGTGGTCATTCCTTACCCGCTAAGCACCGCACACTGTATAGTAGGGGCTTCGAAAATTGATTCCTCACGCGCGGGGTATAAACGGCCAAAAATGAGGACAAGCAGGCGCCGGGCGCCCGCCCTCACCCAGCGCCCAGCAAACTGCCCAACGTGCCCGGCAGGCATCACAATAACTTGCCCGACGTGCCCGGCTACACAGGAGGGACTGCCAAAACCGATTTCCCACCCGGTTGGAACAAATGGCCGCGACAGATGGAAGGCACGCTGCACGGGCGCCCGCCACGGTGGGCACGTCCAACAAACCGAAGGGCCGACCGGAGTCGTTGCTCAGCCGATAGGCACCGCACATTGTATAGTAGGGGCTACGGAAATTGATTCCTCACGCGCGGGGTATAAAGGGCCAGAAATGAGTACAGGTAGGCGCCGGGCGCCCGCCCTCACCCGGCGCCCAGCAAACTGCCCGACGTGCCCAGCGGGCAGCACAACAACTTGCCCGACGTGCTCGCCCGCACAGATGGGGCTGCCAAAACCGATTTCCTACCCGGTTGGAACAAATGGCCGCGACCGATGGAAGGCATGCTGCCCGCACGCACGCCACTGTGGGCACGTCCAACAAACCGAAGGACCGACCGGCGTTGTTTCCTTAGCCGATAGGCACCGCACACTATATAGTAGGGGCTACGGAAATTGATTCCTCACGCGCGGGGTATAAACGGCCAGAAATGAGTACAGTGGGCGCCGGGCACCCGCCCTCACCCAGCGCCCAGCAAACTGCCCGACGTGCCCAGCGGGCAGCACAACAACTTGCCCGACGTGCTCGCCCGCACAGATGGGGCTGCCAAAACCGATTTCCCACCCGGTTGGAACAAATGGCCGCGACCGATGGAATGCACGCTGCGCGGGGACCGGGACGGTGGGCACATCCAACAAACCGAAGGACCGGCCGTGGTCGTTCCTTACCCAATAGGCACCGCACACTGTATAGTAGGGGCTACGGAAATTGGTTTCTCACGCGCGGGGTATAAATGGCCAGAAATGAGTACAGGCAGGCGCCGAGCGCCCGCCCTTGCCCAGCGCCCAGCAAACTGCCCGACGTGCCCAGCGGGCATCACAACAACTTGCCCGACATGCCCGGCCGCACAGGAGGGGCTGCCAAAACCGATTTCCCACCCGGTTGGAACAAATGGCCGCGACCGATGGAAGGCACGCTGCGCGCGCGTCCGCCACGGTGGGCACGTCCAACAAACCGAAGGACCGACCGGAGTCGTTCCTTAGCCGATAGGCACCGCACACTGTATAGTAGGGGCTACGGAAAGTGATTCCTCACGCGCGAGGTATAAACGGCCAGAAATGAGTACAGGCAGGCGCCGGGCACCGGCCCTCACCCGGCGCCCAGCAAACTGCCCAACGTGCCCAGCGGGCAGCACAACAACTTGCCCGACGTGCTCGCCCGCACGGATGGGGCTGCCAAAACCGAGAATTGAGGATAGGCACGTGACGTGGACACGTCCGCCCGCATGGGTGGGGCGAGCCTCACGACGGCCATGCCAGCATTGCCACTAAACCGACTTGCCCGGCACTACATATGAGGGGCTGCCAGAACCGATTTCCCTCCACGTTGGAACAGTGGCCGCGACCGATGAAAGGCACGCGCCCGCCACGGTGGGCACGTGCAACAAACCGAAGGACCGACCGGAGTCGTTCCTTAGCCAACTCGCGCTGCATGATTTTTTATTGGAGTGGCTACCGAAATTGATTCCTCACGCGCGGGGTATACTCGCCCAGAATTTAGGATAGGCACGCACCGTGCTCACGTCCACCACCGTGGGCAGCGCGAACCTCCCAGCAGGAATACCAGCATCGCTTTTT
>JASUAD010000008.1:500000-515000 GCA_037013555.1 Sextonia rubra
ACGCAGCCAACATGCACCGGGCAACGATTGAGGATCTGCCAAAACTGATTTCCCACCAACTCGGGACAAAAGGCCAGGACCGATGACGGGCACGCACCACGCCACCGACAGCCACTATCTGAATGGTTAGCTGCCCAGTGGCCTGGCCGGCATCCTTACCTACCCAACACGCACGGCCCAACGAACGAGGGTCAGCCGAGTCTGATATCCCACAAACTCGGAACAAAGGGCCAGGACGGAAACCGAGCATGCTGCGCGCACCAGGCAGCAGCCATGCGCATGGCTAACTGCCCAACGGCCTGCCCCATTCCCTACCATTCCAACATGCACCAGGCAACGAATGGGGGTCTACCAAATCTGATTTCCCACCACCTTGGAACAAAGGCCGGGACCGATGCCAGGCACGCGGCGCACGCCCGACAGCAGCCGATGAGGGTCTGCGAAAGCTGTTTTCCCACCTCCTTGGAACAAAAGGCCAGGACCGTTGCCAAGCGCGCAGCGCGCGGCCAACAGCAGCCACCTGCACAGCCAACTGCCTAGCGGCCTGACCGACATCCTTACCCAGCCTACACAGCCCAAACGCATGAGGGTTGGACCAATCTGATTTCCCACAAACTCGGAACAAACGGCTGCGACAGAGGCAGAGCACGCTGCGTGTGCCCCACAGCAGCCTTCGTACAGCTGACTGCCCAACAGCCGGACCCGCAACCTATACCTATCCAACATGAATCAGGCACCGAATGAGGGTCTGCCAAAATCTTATTTCCCACCAAGACAGAACATCAGGCACCGAATGAGGGTCTGCCAAAATCTTATTTCCCACCAAGACGGAACAAAGGGCCGAAACCGATGACAGGCACGCAGCTCGCGACCGACCGCAGCCATCTGCACAGCTAACTGCCCAGAGGCCTGGTCGGTTCCCTTACTTACCCAACATGCGCGGCCCAACACATGAGGGTCTGCCAAATCTGATTTCCCACAAAGTCGGAACAAGAGGCCGGGACAGACGCAGAGCATGCTGCGCGCGCACGACCGCAACAATGTGCACGGCTGACTGCCCAACGGCCTGACGCGCATCCTTACCTAGCCCACATGGACCGGGCAACGAATGAGGGTCTGCCAAAACTGATTTCTCACCACCTTGGAACAAAAGGCCGGGACCGATCCCTGGCATGCAGCGCGCGCCCAACTGCAGCCACCTGCATAGCTGACTACCCAACGGCCAGGCAGACATCCTTACTCACACAACGTGCACAGCCCAGCGCAGGCGGGCCAGCCAAATCGGATTTCCCATAAACTCGGAACCAAAGGCCGAGACAGAGGTGGCGCACGCTGCGTACACCCAGTGGCCTCGACGGCATTCCTCACTACTTCATGCCAAATCTGATTTCCCACAAACCCGGAACCAAAGGCCAGGACAGAGGCAGAGCACGCTACGCGCGCCCAGCGGCCTGGACGGCCTCCTCACTTACCCAACATGCACGGCCCTTCGCACAGGGGTCTGCCAAATCTGATTTCCCACAAACTCGGAACCAAAGGCCGGGACAGAGGCAGGGCATGCTGCGCTCGCCCAACTGCAGCCATGTGCACGGTTGACTGCCCAACGGCCTGACCCACATCCTTACCTGGCCAACATGCACCGGGCAACGATTGAGGGTCTGCCAAATTTGATTTCCCACCACCTCAGAACAAAAGCCCAGGACCGATGCCAGGCACGCAGCGCGCGCCCGACAACAGCAATCTGCACAGCTAATAGCCCAGTGGCTAGACCAACATCCTTACTCGCCCCACATGCACGCCCCAACGCATGGGGATCTGCCAAATCTGATTTCCCACGTACTCGGAACCGAAGGCCGGGACACAGGCAGAGCACGCTGCTCTCGCCCAGCGGCCACTGACAGCCCAACGGCATGACCATCATACTTACTTAGCCAACACGCACGGGGCACCGCATGGGGGCCTGCTATATCCGATTTCCCACCAGCTTGGAACAAAGGCCAGGAACCAACGCCGAGCGCGCAGCGCGCGCGACAGCTGCCGGCCAAACGGCCCGCCCGGCACGCTGTGAACAATGCGGGAGGGGCTGTGCAAATTGATTCCCCACGCGCGGGGTATAAATGGCCAGAAACGAGTACAGGCAAGCCGCGCACGCCCGCCCGCACCCGGGCGCACAGCAAACTGCCCGACGTGGCCGACAGGCAGCGTAGTTTGCTGTGCACGTGGCTGCGGGTTGGCGCGCAGGGCTTGCCCGTACTCATTTCTAGCCGTTTATACCCCCGCATGCATGGCCCAACGCACTAGGATCTGCCAAATCTAATTTCCCACGTACTCGGAACCAAAGGCCGGGACAGAGGCTGAGCACTCTGCGCGCGCCCAGCGGCCACTGATTGCCCAACGGCATGACCATCATCGAACACGCACTGGGCACCGCATGGGGGCCTGCCATATCCGATTTCCGACCAGCATGGAACAAAAGGCAGGAACCGAGGCCAGGCGCGCAGCGCGCGCGCGACAGCTGCCCGCCCAGCTGCCCGACCAGCATGCTGTGAATAATGTGGGAGGGGCTGCGGAAATTGATTCCCCACGCGCAGGGTATAAACAGCCAAAAACCAGTACAGGCGAGCCGCGCGCGCCCGCCTGCCCCCAGGCGCACAAAAAACTGCCCGACGTGGCCGACAGGCAGCGCTGTTTGTTGTGCGCGTGGCTCTGCGGGCTAGCGGAAGGGCGCGCGGGGATTGCCTGTACTGGTTTCTAGCCGTTTATACCCTGTGCGTGGGGAATCAATTTCCACAGCCCCCCAAACCCTATATAGTATAAAAACACACGCGCGCGCGTCGCACCGTACTTAGCACGTTGCACTTGGCACTTGGCACTTGGCACTTGGCACTTAGCACTTAAAAATTTGAAAGCGAGCAACCGGGCTGAAGAGGCTAGGCGTGCAACCCGCACCATTTTCCCCACGTGGAACCGGCAGCCTAGGCTAGCCAACGTGCCCAGTGCAACAGCAGAGGGTCCGCTAACTCGGACTTCACACCAACATAGGGCAAAGGACTGGAACCGTGGCACGGCACCCAACGCGCGCCCGCCCGCACCCACGCGCACGGCTGACTGCCCAACGGCCTACCCAGCATCCCCACTTAGCCAACAGGCACGGGGCAACGTATGAGGAATTGCTGTAACACTCCGATCCCCTTTGAGTCGGATTAGTGGCTCATTAGTGTGTTTTTCTGTTGTTTTATTCTTTCGGACTTGGTTTTGGGTCTTGGATAGGTAGTTGAGTAACCTTTGACTTGAGATAGGTAGTTCTAAGCCCTTTTTCGTAATTTTGCTTTTGCTTTGCTTGCATCATCTTTGCATCATCTTGGTGTCAGCACGTGTATTTTGTTAAGCTCGTCAAGTTCTGTAACTGTGTCAAATCTATTCGGAGTACATTGGAGAAGTTGGACCTTTGTGTGACTTAAACTGTAAATAGTTTATACTCTTCGGACTTTGACTTAACTTCCAAAACCTATATAATGAGACAGCTCCCAGATGTCCAACTCCCTGCTCATTTGGCCTCAACGTTGCATGCAACAGGCTTTAGAGAGCTCCACGTTCATTTCTTCTCTTCTCTTCTCCTTACTCCTCTTCTCTTGCTCGGTTGATGTTTTGGGTTCCAATTTCGATTGGGTTCTTTCCCCTTTTCCTCTGTCTTTGCTTTGGTAAGTGGGTTCTCTCCAATTCTTCCTTCTTCTTTTCCAATTGTAACTCTCCTTCTCTGTTGCTGTGTCCTCATCTCATGCATGTGTTGTTTCTTTCATTTGCTTTGATTTTAGTTGATTTGGAGCTTGATTCGGTGGCTTGACAGAGTTTTGAGGCAAGTATAGGTACAGGATTGTTTAACACATATGGGTGTTTTGTTTGATTGCTTTGATTCCTTCTTATTCTTTGTATAGAATGTTTTACAGCCACTTTCTAAGGTGATTAGGATCAGATGAGCTTGTTTTGATGACATTCTGTACCAATTTTCCGTTTCTGTACTCAACCCGCATTGGTTCTCTGTGTTGTACGGCTGAGCCGTAACATTGTACGGCTCACATTCCAGAGACTTTAAATTTGGACTTTTGTTCTACGGCTAGGCTACGGCTGAGCCGTAATTTGTTCTACGGCTGAGCCGTAAGCTAGCCGTGACCCAACCGTAACCCAGCCGTGAATTAAATCTCTGATCAGTCGAAACTTTCCAGATACAGTAAAGACACAGTACTCCTACGGTGTGGCTACGGCTAAGCCGTGGATTGGTCTACGGCTAAGCTGTTTACTGAACCGTAGCTCAGCCGTAAAAGGTATCAAATCAGAGGTGGAAGATGACTAGTTTAGCTGTGTTTGGAAGGGAACCACGGTGGAGCCGTAGTGCATGCTATGGCTAGCTCATATGATGTCTTCGGCTAAGCCGTAGGTCACCCATGGCTAAACCATAAGGCATGGCAAATCCGAAATAAAACTTAGGATAACGGTGAGACTTGTAGGGCTCAAATACAGGTTAACCACCCATGTAAACCGGCCCAATGGATTCCTTGGACCGCATGAATAGTCTGTTAGGCTATGACTTATTCATGTGAGCGTTGATTTACTGTTAAGCACCTCCCCATGGGTGTGGGTTTAAGAGACTTCGGTGCACGTGAGGATTAGATTGCAACACTTTGAAGGCAACGGTGCATTGAATAACTTAAAACTACATCAACATGCACGGTTAGTGTCAGTGAACAACTAGATTAGAGTTGGCTTGTAATGAATCTTGACTCTGTACTAATCTGAGATGCATTGCATATTGTTTACAATTTTGCCCTCTGTTCTGCCAATCTATGTCTATGCATTCCGTAGTTATTTTGCTTTCGTCCTGTATGTCTGTTTTATTCTTCGATCTGCGCTAAGCTTTGATCTATGCTGTGCTTTGACTTAATATATGCTTTGTTGGCTTTGTGTGTCTCTGATTTTTGGGTATTCCCTGGTGGCTCTGCCCAGAGATTAACACGTGAGGATAAGATCCGGTCTTTGTCATCGGTGAGTCCAAAGCGGATGATCTCCCTTCTTTTGGATTTGATTTGATTGGTATTAGTCTAGCTCTACTCAGCCTCGGCCCTAGGATACCCGACGGGGTTACCTCTGGCTTAGATCTCTGTATCTCTATATCGCTGCAGTGTCGCTTTGTCTTGGGACCCCGGAACCCAGGAAACTGAGACCCACTTATACCCTGGCCCGGTCAGTGGTGTTCTCCTCTGCTCTGCTTTACTTTGCTCTCTATTGGAGAGAATATGGTTAACGTAGTAGCCACCTAGTTCAGTATTGCTATGTTTTGATTCACATATCATGCTTTACTTCTATGCACGATTTGCTTAGTATCCTAATATGAAACTCTGTATTTAATCTTCTGTCATTATTCTATTTGATACTATGAGTGTTTCATCCCTGTTACTTGTATTTGCTGGATCGTTGTTTTCATTCGTGTTGTCTGTGGTGTTGCAGGCGCAGATCCCTTGCCCAGCTCTCCGGCGGTCGAGGAGGCTGCAGGGCCGAGTGTAGAGGCACCCTCCGGTTTGGCAGAGTGGGCCTGATCACCTCTGCCGAGTGCGTACATGCATATCATCAGGGGCCTAGTTGTTTGGTTTTGAGATTTTGTAGTTTGGCACTTTGGACTTTGTACTCTGTATCATTTTGTATATCATTATTTTGGTGTGTACTCAGATTTGTATATGGTTTTTCGAGTTTTATTTATATCGTTGTCTTTTCCGTTCCGCATTTGTTTTGGCTTCCGCTATTTGTTTTGTTGCCTGCTATGATATGTATAGCTTCCACGTACGCTTAGTTCGCACGTGTTAGATCCCTTGTGTATGTGCATCTGGACTGGGTTTGGATGTACGTGCACGGGAGTACGTGTGTCACTGGTTTAGCTTTCCGCTAACCCCCGATTTCTGGGCTCGGGTCGTGACATACGTATTGTATGGTATCAGAGCATGCTAGTTATAAGCATGTAGACATCTAAGATCGTGGTGAGATAACGCTATCAACTATTTGACTCGAAGTCAATATGTTGACTCTTGGGATTTGACTAACTCAGGGCATTTTATATTTGTGTGCTGTGTTTCTTTTCCTTTTGCAGGATGGCATCAGGATCAGGATCTCGGGATGAAAATCAACAGGGCCATAACGGTGATAGTGGATCGTTACCCCCACATATAAGTAGCAAGGAGCGTATGATGATGATGATGCAGTCTATGCAGTCATTACAGGCCCAGATGGCATCCATGGTGGATAGGCAGAGTCAGGCTGCCGCGTCAGCATCACCTCGTATAGACCAGCAAGTGATATTCCAGCCCAAGGAAGCAGACCCAAATGCTCTTTTTGACAAGTTCCGTAAGCGAGGGGCGACTGAGTTCCATGGGATAGAGGATGCATTGCAGGCTGAGCAATGGTTGGAGCAGACTGAAGAGCTATTTGATACGATTGTGTGCAGTAACAAACAGAAGGTGGTTCTCACAACCTCTATGCTTCGGAGTGTAGCCAAGACATGGTGGAGGAGTGTCAAGAGCTCATTCCAGACTATGCCCAATGCCACAGTGTGGGAGACCTTCAAGCAGCAATTCCACCGGAAGTTCATGCCTCTCCATATTCAGCGAGCCAAGGAAGTGGAATTCTTCAACCTTCAGCAGAGACAGATGTCGGTTGCAGATTATGTACACAAGTTTACAGAGTTGTCTCACTTTGCAGAGGACATGGTGAACACTGAGCACAAGAAGGTGACTCGCTTCGTCAACGGCCTGAACCCGAGGCATAAATGCCACGTAGTTGCATGTATGTGGCCGGCTACCTTGGATGACGCTATTGATAGGGCCTATGATGCAGAGGCTATATTTGAGGAGGAGCGAACTGAGGCTAAGAGGGCGGCAGGTTCCAGTGGCAGAAGTCAGTTCCAGAAGAAGTTCAAGGGTAAACAGGGTAGTTTGAGCAGTACTCAAGTGGTTTGTGGTCACTGTGGGAAGGATCACCCAACAGACAGATGTTGGAGGAAGAGTGGGGCTTGTTTCGGTTGTGGCTCCACGGACCACAAGCGGGCCCAATGCCCGAAGTTTCAGTCCTCTCCACAGACGAGATCTGCAGGATCTACAGCGCAGGGCAAATCTCAGCCAGTTCGCCCAGCCCAGAAGCAGAACCGCCAGATAGCCCGAGCTTATGCTGCTACGCATGAGGGCGCGGAGGAAGCTACGTTCGTGGAAGGTAAAATTTTAATTTCTGATGCTGAAGCTTTAGCCTTATTTGACTCCGGGTCTACGCGTTCGTACGTAGCACCCCATTTTGCTGTGCAGCATCGACCGCGACCCACACCGCTCCCATAGTTGTTGCTAGTATCCACTCCGGTTGGTAAACGGGTGGAGTGCAGTGTCTTCTACCCTCAGTGTGATGTGCGGATAGCTGGTCATCAGCTCCCGGTAGACCTCGTATTGCTCACGACACTGGATTTTGATGTGATTCTTAGTATGGACTGGCTTGCGAGATATCATGCTTGTATCAATTGCTATAGCAAGGCTATCTACTTTGATCTGGGCAGCGGATTTCGATTTGAGGGCAGCCAGACGAAGTGCCCAAGGCGTGTGATCTCTGCTTGTAAAGCAGACAGGATGCTTCGTAGGGGATGTGAGGGATTTCTTGCATTCATTTCAGAGAAGAAGGATCAGTGACAACTCAGTGAGATCCCAGTAGTCAGCGAGTTTCCGGATGTCTTCCCGGAGGATGTGCCAGAGTTGCCACCAGTCCGAGAGATAGAGTTCTCGATTGACTTGATGCCAGGTACAGTACCCATCGGTAGAGCTCCATATCGTATGGCACCTGCAGAATTGTTAGAATTGAAGAAACAGTTGCAGGATCTGTTGGATAAAGGGTTCATACGCCCAAGTGTTTCACCTTGGGGAGCTCCTGTATTGTTTGTCAAGAAGAAGGATGGCAGTTTCCGGATGTGCATTGACTACAGGCAGTTGAACAAAGTGACCATCAAGAACAAATATCCATTGCCTAGGATCGATGAGTTGTTCGATCAGCTTCAGGGTGTAGCTTACTTCTCGAAGATTGACTTGAGGTCAGGGTATCACCAGCTCCGGGTGAAGGATGAGGATGTTCCTAAGACAGCTTTCAGGACTCGGTATGGACATTACGAGTTCCTTGTCATGCCATTTGGTTTGACGAATGCACCCGCAGCTTTTATGGCATTGATGAATAGGGTGTTTACTTCCTTTTTAGACCAATTTGTTGTGGTATTTATCGATGATATATTGGTCTATTCGAAGACTGCTGAGGAACATACAGATCATCTGCGGAAAGCATAGCAGCTGCTTAGGGATCAGAAGTTGTATGCAAAGTTGTCTAAGTGTGATTTCTGGTTAGAGCAAGTTGCATTTTTGGGACATGTGATTTCTCGAGAGGGATTGATGGTGGATCCGGCTAAGATTGAGGCAGTAGTTCATTAGCCCCGTCCTAGATCAGTGACAGAGATTCGGAGCTTTTTGGGATTGGCGGGATATTACCGCAGGTTCGTGCAGGACTTCTCGAAGATCTCAGCCCCGCTGACTAGTTGACTTGGAAAAAGATCCCGTATGAGTGGACAGAGAAGTGTGAGCGTAGTTTTCAGATGCTGAAAGAAAAGCTCACTACGGCGCCAGTGTTGACTCTCCCGGATGGTAGTGAGGGATTCGTGATTTATTCCGATGCCTCTCGAGTTGGACTAGGCTGTGTACTGATGCGGAATCAGAAAGTGATTGCCTATGGTTCCCGACAGCTAAAAGAGCATGAGAAGAACTATGCCACACATGACTTGGAGCTAGCAGCCATTGTCTTTGCACTGAAGTTGTGGCGACATTACTTGTACGGTGTGAAGTTCGAAGTCCATTCAGATCATCACAGTCTACAGTATTTGTTTGATTAGCATGACTTGAATATGAGACAGCGAAGGTGGTTGGAGTTCATCAAGGACTACGACTTTCCGATCAAGTACCACCCCGGCAAGGGGAATGTGGTTGCAGATGCACTTAGCAGGAGAGCAGAAAGTCTTCAGGTGTTGGCAGGATTCTATATGGTGGTGCATGATCAGCCTGTTGAGGTTCGGATGGTAGGTGAATTGGTGACATTAGCTACTACCGTCGTGTTTCAGCCTGAGGTGATTCAGCAGATCAAGGATCGCCAGTTTGAGGACCCCCTTCTGGTGATGTTCAAAGATCGGATTACAGATCGACCTGACTTCAGCCTGGTAGATGGAGTTTTGTACTTCAGGAATAGATTGTGTGTTCCCGCTGTGGATGAGCTGAAAGAAAAGTTGATGACAGATGCGCACGAAGCCCGTTATGCAATGCACCCAGGGAGTACGAAGATGTACCGGAACTTGAAGGATAGATTTTGGTGGAACAATATGAAGCGGGAGATCGCAGGGTTCGTAGCTCGATGTTTGACCTGTCAGAGGGTGAAAGCTGATCATCAGCGACCTCCAGGATCATTGCATCCATTACACACTCCACAGTGGAAGTGGGAGCACATTACCATGGATTTCGTCTCTGGTTTTCCACCGACCAGTAGAAAGAACAATGCGATCTGGATAATAGTGGACAGACTGACGAAGTCAGCACATTTCCTTCCGTTCAAGAAAGGGATGACATTCACAGAGATGGCCAGGAAGTTTGTTGACGAGATAGTCAGATTGCATGGCACCCCAGTATCAATTGTGTCTGATCGCGACAGTCGTTTTGTGTCTTCATTCTGGAGAGCATTTCAGGAAGGTATGGGCACGAAGTTAAGCTTTAGTACGGCATACCACCCCCAGACTGATGGGCAGTCGGAGCGTACCATTCAGACGTTGGAGGATATGCTCAGAGCAAGCGTGCTGAACTTTGAAAAGGAATGGGATATGCATCTGGCATTGTGTGAGTTTGCCTACAACAACAGCTTCCACGAAAGCATTGGTATGGCACCTTATGAGGCTCTATACGGACGTAAGTGCAGGACCCCAGTGTGCTGGGAAGAGGTAGGAACAAGAAGTTTCCATGGTTCGACAATCATTGCTGAGACGACAGAGAAAGTGCAGAAAGTGATAGAGAATCTGAAGATTGCTTGATCCAGGCAGAAGAGCTATGCGGATACTCGGAGGAGACCGTTGGCATTCCAAGTCGGAGATTGGGTGTTCCTTAAAGTTTCTCCGATGAAGGGCACGATGCGGTTTGGTCAGAAGGGCAAGTTAGCTCCGAGATATGTGGGACCGTTTGAAGTCAAGAGCCGAGTTGGAGATTTAGCCTATCGTTTGACACTTCCAGTTGAGTTCTCCGGTGTTCACGATGTATTCCATGTGTCGATGCACTGTAAGTACGTGCCAGATCCGAGCCATGTGATTCGCTACGATGATATTCAGATTCAGCCTAATGCAACTTACGTTGAGCATCCGCTTCGCATCGTTGGCACACGAGAGCAGATTCTCCGTACCAGGACTATCAGATGGGTTAAAGTGTTGTGGGAGCATCATGGTCCAGATGAGGCTACATGGGAGCTAGAGGAGCAGCTAGCGCCAGTACCCACAGCTCTTTGCGCAGGTAGGTGGTCATTCCGAGGACGGAATGATTTCCTAGTGGGGGAGGATGTAACACTCCGATCTCCTTTGAGCCGGATTAGTGGCTCATTAGTGTGTTTTTCTGTTGTTTTATTCTTTCAGACTTGGTTTTGGGTCTTGGATAGGTAGTTGAGTAACCTTTGACCTGAGATAGGTAGTTCTAAGCCCTTTTTCGTAATTTTGCTTTTGCTTTGCTTGCATCATCTTTGCATCATCTTGGTGTCAGCACGTGTATTTTGTTGAGCGCGTCAAGTTCCGTAACTGTGTCAAATCTATTCGGAGTACATTGGAGAAGTTGGACCTTCGTGTGACTTAAACTATAAATAGTTTATACTCTTCGGACTTCGACTTAACTTCCAAAACCTATATAATGAGTCAGCTCCCAGATGTCCAACTCCCTGCTCATTTGGCCTCAACGTTGCATGCAATAGGCTTTAGAGAGCTCCACGTTCATTTCTTCTCTTCTCTTCTCCTTACTCCTCTTCTCTTGCTCGGTTGATGATTTGGGTTCTAATTTCGATTGGGTTCTTTCCCCTTTTCCTCTGTCTTTGTTTTGGTAAGTGGGTTCTCTCCAATTCTTCCTTCTTCCTCTCCAATTGTAACTATCCTTCTTTGTTGCTGTGTCCTCATCTCATGCATCTGTTGTTTCTTTCATTTGCTTTGATTTTAGTTGATTTGGAGCTTGATTCGGTGGCTTGACAGAGTTTTGAGGCAAGTATAAGTACATGATTGTTTAACACATATGGGTGTTTTGTTTGATTGCTTTGATTCCTTCTTATTCTTTGTATAGAATGTTTTACAGCCACTTTCTAAGGTGATTAGGATCAGATGAGCTTGTTTTGATGACATTCTGTACCAATTTTCCGTTTCTGTACTCAACCCGCATTGGTTCTCTATGTTGTACGGCTGAGCCGTAACATTGTACGGCTCACATTCCAGAGACTTTAAATTTGGACTTTTGTTCTACGGCTAGGCTACGGTTGAGCCGTAATTTGTTCTACGGCTGAGCCGTAAGCTAGCCGTGACCCAACCGTAACCCAGCCGTGAATTAAATCTCTGATCAGTCGAAACTTTCCAGATACAGTAAAGATACAGTACTCCAATGGTGTGGCTACGGCTAAGCCGTGGATTGGTCTACGGCTAAGCCGTATACTGAACCGTAGCTCAGCCGTAAAAGGTATCAGATCAGAGGTGGAAGATGACTAGTTTAGCTGTGTTTGGAAGGGAACCACGGTGGAGCCGTAGTGCATGCTATGGCTAGCTCATATGATGTCTTCGGCTAAGCCGTAGGTCACCCATGGCTAAACCATAAGGCATGGCAAATCCGAAATAAAACTTAGGATAACGGTGAGACTTGTAGGGCTCAAATACAGGTTAACCACCCATGTAAACTGGCCCAATGGATTCCTTGGACCGCATGAATAGTCTGTTAGGCTGTGACTTATTCATGTGAGCGTTGATTTACTGTTAAGCACCTCCCCATGGGTGTGGGTTTAAGAGACTTCGGTGCACGTGAGGATTACATTGCAACACTTTGAAGTCAACGGTGCATTGAATAACTTAAAACTACATCAACATGCACGATTAGTGTCAGTGAACAACTAGATTAGAGTTGGCTTGTAATGAACCTTGACTCTGTACTAATCTGAGATGCATTACATATTGTTTACAATTTTGCCCTCTATTCTGCCAATCTATGTCTATGCATTCCGTAGTCATTTCGGTTTCGTCCTGTATGTCTGTTTTATCCTTCGATCTGCACTAAGCTTTGATCTATGCTGTGCTTTGACTTAATATATGCTTTGTTGGCTTTGTGTGTCTCTGATTTTTGGGTATTCCCTGGTGGCTCTGCCCAGAGATTAACACGTGAGGATAAGATCCGGTCTTTGTCATTGGTGAGTCCAAAGCGGATGATCTCCCTTCTTTTGGATTTGATTTGATTGGTATTAGTCTGGCTCTACTCAGCCTCGGCCCTAGGATACCCGACGGGGTTACCTCTGGCTTAGATCTCTGCATCTCTGTATCACTGCAGTGTCGCTTTGTCTTGGGACCCCAGAACCCAGGAAACTGAGACCCACTTGTACCCTGGCCCGGTCAGTGGTGTTCTCCTCTGCTCTGCTTTACTTTGCTCTCTATTGGAGAGAATATGGTTAACGTAGTAGCCACCTAGTTCAGTATTGCTATGTTTTGATTCACATATCATGCTTTACTTCTATGCACGATTTGCTTAGTATCCTAATATGAAACTCTGTATTTAATCTTCTGTCATTATTCTATTTGATACTATGAGTGTTTCATCCCTGTTACTTGTATTTGTTGGATCGTTGTTTTCATTCGTGTTGTCTGTGGTGTTGTAGGCGCAGATCCCTTGCCCAGCTCCCCGGCGGTCGAGGAGGCTGCAGGGCCGAGTGTAGAGGCACCCTCCGGTTTGGCAGAGTGGGCCTGATCACCTCTACCGAGTACGTACATGCATATCATCAGGGGCCTAGTTGTTTGGTTTTGAGATTTTGTATTTTGGCACTTTGGACTTTGTACTCTGTATCATTTTGTATATCGTTATTTTGGTGTGTACTCAGATTTGTATATGGCTTTTCGAGTTTTATTTATATCGTTGTCTTTTCCGTTCCGCATTTGTTTTGGCTCCCGCTATTTGTTTTGTTGCCTGCTATGATATGTATAGCTTCCGCGTACGCTTAGTTCGCACGTGTTAGATCCCTTGTGTATGTGCATCTGGACTGGGTTTGGATGTACGTGCACGGGAGTACGTGTGTCACTGGTTTAGCTTTTCGCTAACCCCCGATTTCCGGGCTCGGGTCGTGACAACTGCCTAATCGGCTTTCCCACCAATTTTATGCAGAAGGCAGGGACCGAGGCTAGGCATGCAGAGCGCAAGCCCGCCAGCAGCCCAGTGCACTGCTAACTGCCAAATCTGATTTCCCACCACCTTGGAACACGAGGCAGAGGCCGGTGCCAGGCACGCAGCCCGCCCAGCACGCGCCCGCAGCGACATGGGGCAAAGGGCTGGAACCGTGGCAGGGCACCCAGCGCGCGCCCGCCTGCACCCACGCGCACGGCTGACTGCCCAACGGCCTGCCCCGCGTCCCCACTTAGCCAACAGGCACGGGGCAACGTATGAGCGCCGGCCCAATCGGCTTTCCCACCAATTTTACGCAAAAGGCAGGGACCGAGGCTAGGCATGCAAAGCGCGCGCCCACCAGCAGCCCCGCGTACTGCTAACTGCCAAATTTGATTTCCCACCACCTTGGAACACGAGGCAAAGCCCGTTGCCAGGCACGCAGCCCTCCCAGCGCGCGCCCATAGCGCGTGCCCGACAGCAGCCATTTGCCCAGCAGGAAGACAGGCGTTCTCCTTCACCGAACACGCACAACCCACCGCATGAGGGCCTGCCAAATCAGATATCCCACAAAGTCGGAACAAAAGGCCGGGGCAGAGGCAGAGCACGCAGCGCGCGGCCGACAACAGCCCTGCGCGCGACTGCCCGCCCAACGGCCCGACCGGCATATGCCAAGAACAATGTGGGAGAGGCTACGAAAACTGATTCCCCACGCGCGGGGTCTAAACGGCCAGAAATGAGTACAGGCAAGTACTGCGCCCCCGCCCGCACCCAGGCGCCCAGCAAACTGCCCGACGTGCCCAGCAGGCAACACAGCAACGTGCCCGACATGCCCGCCCGCACATGACGAGCTCCCAGAACCGATTTCCCACCCGGTTAGAACAAATGGCCGAAACCGATGGAAGGCACGCTGCGCGCGGGCCTGCCACGATGGGCGCGCCCAACAAACCGAAGGACCGATCGGAGTTGTTCTTTACCCAATAGGCACCGCACACAGTATAGGAGGGGCTACGGAAATTGATTCCTCACGCGTGGGGTATAAACGGCCAGAAATGAGTACAGGCAAGCACCGCGCGCCCGCCCGCACCCAGGCGCCCAGTAAACCGCCCGAGGTGCCTGACAGGCGGCACAGCAACGTGCCCGACGCGCCCACCCGCACAAGAGGGACTGCTTGAACCGATTTCCCACCCGGTTGGAACAAATGGCCGCGACTGATGGAACGCACGCTGCGCGCGCGCCCTCTACGGCGGGCACGTCCAACAAACCGAAGGACCGACCGTGGTCGTTCCATAGCCGATAGGCACCGCACACTGTATAGGAGGGGCTACGGAAATTAATTCCTCACGCGCGGGGTATAAACCGCCAGAAATGAGTACAGGCAGCCGCCGGGCGCCCACCCTCACCCAGCGCCCAGCAAACTGCCCGACGTGCACAGCGGGCAGCACAACGACTTGCCCAACGTGCTCGCCCGCACAAAAGGGGCTGCCAAAACCGATTTCCCACCCGGTTGGAACAAATGGCCGCGACCGAT
>JASUAD010000008.1:525000-537500 GCA_037013555.1 Sextonia rubra
GCGCCAGGCAGCAGCCATGCGCACGGTTGGCTGCCCTACGACCTGCCCCGCATCCCTACATATCCAACATGCATCGGGCAACGAATGAGGTTCCACCAAATCTGATTTCCCACCACCTTGGAACAGCAGGCCAGGACCGATGCCAGGCACGCAGCGCGCCCCCGACAGCACCCATCTGCACAGCTAACTGCCCAGCGGCCTGACCGACATCCTCGCTCAACCAACCTACACGGCCCAACGAAGGAGGGTCTGCCCAATCTGATTTCCCACGAACTCGCAACAAAAGGCGAGGACAGAGGCAGAGCACGCTGTGCGCGCCCGACAGCAGCCGTGTGCACGGCTGACTGCCCAACGGCCTGACCCGCAATCTTACCTCGCCAACATGCACCGGGCATCGAATTAGGGTCGGGCAAATCTTATTTCCCACCTACTCGGAACAAAAGGCCGGGACCGATGACGGGCACGCAGCGAGCCCCCGGCAGCCGCCATCTGCATGGCAAACTACCCAGCGGCCTGGCCGGCTCCCTCACATAGCCAACGTGCACAGCCCAAAGCATGAGGGTCAGCCAAATCTGATTTCCCACAAACTCGGAACAAAAGGCCGGGACGGTGGCAGAGCATGTTGCGCGCCAGACAGCAGCCATGTGCACGGCTGACTGCCCAACGACCTGCCCACCTTGGAAAAATAGGCCGGGACCAATGCCAGGCACGCAGCGCGCTCCCGACAGCACCCATCTTCACAGCTAGCTGCCCAGCGGCCAGGCCGACATCCTCACTCAACCAACCTGCACGGCCCAACGCATGGGCGTCTGCCCAATCTGACTTCCCACAAACTTAGAACCAAAGGCCGGGACAGAGGCGGGCACTCTGCCGTCGCCCAACTGCAGCCATGTGCACGGCTAACTGCCCGACGGCCTGACCCGCATCCTTACCCAGCCAACATGCACCGGGCAATGATTGAGGGTCTGCCAAATCTGATTTCCCACCAACTCGGGACAAAAGGCCAGGACCGATGACGGGCACGCACCGCGCCCCCGACAGCCACCATCTGAATGCCTAGCTGCCCAGTGGCCTGGCCGGCATCCTTACCTACCCAACGCGCACGGCCCAACGAACGAGGGTCAGCCGAGTCTGATATCCCACAAACTCGGAACAAAGGGCCAGGACGGAAGCCGAGCATGCTGCGCGCACCAGGCAGCAGCCATGCGCATGGCTGACTGCCCAACGGCCTGCCCCATTCCCTACCCTTCCAACATGCACCAGGCAACGAATGGGGGTCTACCAAATCTGATTTCCCACCACCTTGGAACAAAGGACGGGACCGATGCCAGGCACGCAACGCACGCCCGACAGCAGCCGATGAGGGTCTGCCAAAGCTGTTTTCCCACCTCCTTGGAACAAAAGGCCAGGACCGATGCCAGGCGCGCAGAGCACTGCCAACAGCTGCCATCTGCACAGCCAACTACCTAGCGGCCTGACCGACATCCTTACCCAGCCTACACGGCCCAAACGCATGAGGGTCGGACCAATCTGATTTCCCACAAACTCGGAACAAACGGCTACGACAGAGGCAGAGCACGCTGCGTGCGCCCCACTGCAGCCTTCGCACGGCTGACTGCCCAACAGCCGGACCCGCAACCTATACCTATCCAACATGAATTAGGCACCGAATGAGGGTTTGCCAAAATCTTATTTCCCACCAAGACGGAACAAAGGGCCGAAACCGATGACTGGCACGCAGCTCGCAACCGACCGTAGCCATCTGCACGGCTAACTGCCCAGAGGCCTGGTCGGCTTCCTTACTTACCCAACATGCGCGGCCCAACACATGAGGGTCTGCCAAATCTGATTTCCCACAAAGTCGGAACAAGAGGCCGGGACAGACGCAGAGCATGCTGCGCGCGCACGACCGCAGCAATGTGCACGGCTGACTGCCCAACAGCCTGACGCGCATCCTTACCTAGCCCACATGGACCGAGCAACTAATGAGGGTCTGCCAAAACTGATTTCTCACCACCTTGGAACAAAAGGCCGGGACCGATGCCTGGCACGCAGCGCGCGCCCAACTGCAGCCACCTGCATAGCTGACTGCCCAACGGCCAGGCAGACATGCTTACTCACACAACGTGCACAGCCCAACGCAGGCGGGCCAGCTAAATCGGATTTCCCACAAACTCGGAACCAAAGGCCGGGACAGAGGTGGCGCACGCTGCCCGCACCCAGTGGCCTCGACGGCATTCCTCGCTACTTCATGCCAAATCTGATTTCCCACAAACCCGGAACTAAAGGCCAAGACAGAGGCAGAGCGCGCTGCGCGCGCCCAGCGGCCTGGACGGCCTCCTCACTTACCCAACATGCACGGCCCTTCGCACGGGGGTCTGCCAAATCTGATTTCCCACAAACTCGGAACCAAAGGCCGGGACAGAGGCAGAGCACGCTGCGCTCGCCCAACTGCAGCCATGTGCACGGTTGACTGCCCAACGGCCTGACCCGCATCCTTACCCGGCCAACATGCACCGGGCAACGATTGAGGGTCTGCCAAATCTGATTTCCCACCACCTCGGAACAAAAGGCCAGGACCGATGCCAGGCACGCAGCGCTCGCCCGACAGCAGCAATCTGTACAGTTAATAGCCCAGCGGCTAGACCAACATCCTTACTCGTCCCACATGCACGCCCCAACGCATGGGGATTTGCCAAATCTGATTTCCCACGTACTCGGAACCGAAGGCCGGGACACAGACAGAGCACGCTGCGCGCGCCCAGCGGCCACTGACAGGGTAACGGCATGACCATCATCCTTACTTAGCCAACACGCATGGGGCACCGCATGGGGGCCTGCCTTATCCGATTTCCCACCAGCTTGGAACAAAGGCCAGGAACCAACGCCGAGCGCGTAGCGCGCGCGACAGCTGCCCGCCAAACGGCCCGCTCGGCACGCTGTGAACAATGCGGGAGGGGCTGCAGAAATTGATTCCCAACGCGCGGGGTATAAATGGCCAGAAACTAGTACAGGCAAGCCGCGCAGTCCCGCCCGCACCCGGGCGCACAGCAAACTGCCTGACGTGGCCGACAAGCAGCTCAATTTGTTGTGCACGTGGCTGCGGGCGGGCGCGCAGGGCTTGCCCGTACTCATTTCTAGCCGTTTATACCCCCGCATGCATGGCCCAACGCACGAGGATCTGCCAAATCTGATTTCCCACATACTCGGAACCAAAGGCCGGGACAGAGGCTGAGCACGCTGCGCGCGCCCAGTGGCCATTGACTGCCCAACGGCATGACCATCATCCAACACGCACGGGGCACCACATGGGGGCCTGCCATACCCGATTTCCGACCAGCATGGAACAAAAGGCAGGAACCGAGGCCAGGCGCAGCGCGCGCGCGACAGCTGCCCGCCCAGCGGCCCGACCAGCATGCTGTGAACAATGTGGGAGGGGTTGCGGTAATTGATTCCCCACGCGTGGGGCATAAATGGCCAGAAACCAGTACAGGCAAGCCGCGCGCGCCCGCTCGCGTGCAGGCCCACAGAAAACTGCCCGACGTGGCCGACAGGCAGCGCAGTTTGCTGTGCGCGTGGCTCTGCGGGCTGGCGGGAGGGCGCGCGGGGATTGCCTGTACTGGTTTCTAGCCGTTTATACCCCACGCGTGGGGAATCAATTTCCGCAGCCCCCCAAACCCTATATAGTATAAAAACACGCGCGCGCGCGCCGCACCGCACTTAGCACTTGGCACTTGGCACTTGGCAATTGGCACTTAAAAATTTGAAAGCGAGCAACCGGGCAGAAGAGGCTAGGCGTGCAACCCGCACCATTTTCCCCACGTGGAACCGGCAGCCTAGGCTAGCCAACGCGCCCAGCGCAACAGCAGAGGCTCCTCCAACTCGGACTTCACACCAACATAGGGCAAAGGGCCGGAACCATGGCACGGCACCCAGCGCGCGCCCGCCCGCACCCACGCGCACGGCTGACTGCCCAACGGCCTGCCCAGCATCCCCACTTAGCCAACAGGCACGGGGTAACGTATGAGGAACGGCCTAATCGGCTTTCCCACCAATTTTACGCAAAAGGCAGGGACCGAGGCTAGGCATGCAGAGCGCGCGCCCGCCCGCACCCATGCGCACGGCTAACTGCCCAACGGCTTTCCCAGCTTCCCCACTTAGCCAACAGGCACGGGGCAACGTATGAGGGCCTGCGTAATCGGCTTTCCCACCAGTTTTACGCAAAAGGGAGGGACCGAGGCTAGGCATGCAGAGCGCGCGCCCGCCAGCAGCCCCGCGCACAGCTAACTGCCAAATCTGATTTCCCCCCACCTTGGAACACGAGGCAGAGGCCGTTGCCAGGCACGCAGCCCGCCCAGCGCGCGCCCGCAGGGGCAAAGGGCCGGAACCGTGGCAGGGCACCTAGCGTGGCCTCTGCTAGGCATGCAGCCCGCCCAGCGCGCGCCAACAGCGACATGGGGCAAAGGGCCGGAACCGTGGCAGGGTGGCAGGGCACCCAGCGCGCTCCCACCCGCACCCACGCGCACGGCTGACTGCCCAACGGCCTGCCCACAGTCCCCACTTAGCCAACAGGCACGGGGCAACGTATGAGGGCCTGCCCAATCGGTTTTCCCACCAATTTTACGCAAAAGGCAGGGACCGAGGCTAGGCATGCAGAGCACGCGCCCGCCAGCAGTCCGTGCACAGCTAACTGCCAAATCTGATTTCCCACCACCTTGGAACACGAGGCAGATGCCGTTGCCAGGCACGCAGCCCGCCCAGCGCGCGCCCGCCCGCACCCATGCGCACGGCTAACTGCCCAACGGCCTGCCCAGCTTCCCCACTCAGCCAACAGGCACGGGGCAACGTATGAGGGCCTGCGTAATCGGCTTTCCCACCAGTTTTACGCAAAAGGGAGGGACCGAGGCTAGGCATGCAGAGTGCGCGCCAGCCAGCAGCCC
This sequence comes from Sextonia rubra, assembly GCA_037013555.1. Lineage (NCBI taxonomy): Eukaryota > Viridiplantae > Streptophyta > Magnoliopsida > Laurales > Lauraceae > Sextonia > Sextonia rubra. The sequence continues at coordinate 529,941 of JASUAD010000008.1, forward strand.
CGCGCACAGCTAACTGCCAAATCTGATTTCCCACCACCTTGGAACACGAGGCAGAGCCCGTTGCCGGGCACGCAGCCCGCCCAGCGCGCGCCCGACAGCAGCCATCCGCCCAGCGGGAAGACAGGCGTTCTCCCTCACCGAACACGCACGGCCCACCACATAAGGGCCTGCCAAATCAGATATCCCACAAAGTCGAAACAAAAGGCCGGGGCAGAGGCAGAGCGCGCAGCGTGCGGCCGACAACAGCCCTGCGTGTGACTGCCCGCCCAACGGCCCGATCGGCATGCCAAGAACAATGTGGGAGAGGCTACGGAAACTGATTCCCCACACGCGGGGTATAAACGGCCAAAAATGAGTACATCCAAGCACTGCGCCCCCGCCCGCACCCAGGCGCCCAGCAAACTGCCCGACGTGCCCAGCAGGCAGCACAGCAACGTGCCCGACATGCCCGCCCGCACATGACGGGCTGCCAGAACCGATTTGCCACCCAGTTGGAACAAACGGCCGAAACCGATGGATGGCACGCTGCGCACGGGCCTGCCACGGTGGGCACGTCCAACAAACCGAAGGACCGACCGTGGTCGTTCCATAGCCGATAGGCACCGCACACTGTATAGGAGGGGCTACGGAAATTGATTCCTCACGCGCGGGGTATAAACGGACAGAAATGAGTACAGGCAGGCGCCGGGCGCCCGCCCTCAGCTAGCGCCCAGCGAACTGCCCGACGTGCCCAGCGGGCATCACAACAACTTGCCCGACGTGCCCGGCCGCACAAGCGGGGCTTCCAAAACCGATTTCCCACCCGGTTGGAACAAATGGACGCGACCGATGGTAGGCACGTTGCTCGCGCGCCCGCCACGGTGGGCCCGTCCAACAAACCGAAGGACCGACCGTGGTCCTTCCTTACCCGATAGGCACCGCACACAGTATAGTAGGGGCTACGGAAATTGATTCCTCACGCGCGGGGTATAAATGGCCAGAAATGAGTACAAGCGCCCGCCCTCCCCAAGCGCACAGCAAACAACCCGACGTGCCCAGCGGGCATCACAACGACTTGCCCGACGTGCTCGCCTGCACAAAAGGGGCTGCCAAAACCGATTTCCCACCCGGTTGGAACAAATGGCCGTGACCGATGGAATGAACGCTGCTCGCGCGCCCGCCACGGTGGGCACGTCCAACAAACCGAAGTACCGACCGTGGTCGTTCCTTACCCGATAGGCACCGCACACTGTATAGTAGGGGCTACGGAAATTGATTCCTCACGCGCGGGGTATGAACGGCCAGAAAAGTGTACAGGCGCCAGCCCTCACCCAGCGCCCAGCAAACTGCCCGACGTGCCCAGCGGGCAGCACAACGACTTGCCCGACGTGCTCGCCCGCACAAAAGGGGCTGCCAAAACCGATTTCCCACCCAGTTGGAACAAATGGCCGGGACCGATGGAATGCACGCAGCTCGAGCGCCCGCCACGGTGGGCACGTCCAACAAACCGAAGGACCGACCGTGGTCGTTCCTTACCCGATAGGCGCCGCACACTGTATAGTAAGGGCTACGGAAATTGATTTCTCACGCGCGGGGTATAAATGGCTAGAAAGGAGTACACGTGCCCGCCCTTTCACAGCGCCCAGCAAACTGCCCGACGTACCCAGCGGGCAGCACAACGACTTGCCCGACGTGCTCGCCCGCACAAAAGGGGCTGCCAAAACTGATTTCCAACCCGGTTGGAACAAATGGCCGCGACCGATGGAATGCACGCTGCTCGCGCGTTCGCCACGGTGGGCACGTCCAACAAACCGAAGGACCGACCGTGGTCGTTCCTTACCCGATAGGCACCGGACACTGTATAGTAGGGGTTACGGAAATTGATTCCTCACGCGCGGGGTATAAACGGCCAGAAATGAGTACAGGCGCCCGCCCTCACCAAGCGCCCAGCTACCTACCCGACGTGCCCAGCGGGCAGCACAACGACTTGCCCGACGTGCTCGCCCGCACAAAAGGGGCTGCCAAAACCGATTTCCCACCCGGTTGGAACAAATGGCCGCGACCAACGGAATGCCCGCTGCGCGCGCAACCGCCACGATGGGCACGTCCAACAAACCGAAGGACCGACCGTGCTCGTTCCTTACCCGATAGGCACCGCACTCAGTATAGTAGGGGCTACAGAAATTGATTCCTTACGCGCGGGGTATAAACGGCCAGAAATGAGTACAGGCAGGCGCCGGGCGCCCGCCCTCAGTTGGCGCCCAGCGAACTGCCCGACTTACCCAGCGGGCATCACAACAACTTGCCCGGTGTGCCCGGCCGCACAGGCGGGGCTTCCAAAACCGATTTCCCACCTGGTTGGAACAAATGGCCGCGACCGATGGTAGGCACGCTGCTCGCGCGTCCGCCACGGTGGGCACGTCCAACAAACCGAAGGACCGACCGTGGTCGTTCCTTACCCGATAGGCACCGCACACTGTATAGCAGGGGCTACGGAAATTGATTCCTCACGCGCGGGGTATAAATGGCCAGAAATGAGTACAAGCGCCCGCCCTCCCCAAGCGCACAGCAAACTACCCGACGTGCCCAGCGGGCATCACAACGACTTGCCCGACGTGCTCGCCCGCACAAAAAGGGCTGCCAAAACCGATTTCCCACCCGGTTGGAACAAATGGCCGCGACCGATGGAATGAACGCTGCTCGCGCGCCCGCCACGGTGGGCACGTCCAACAAACCGAAGTACCGAGCATGGTCGTTCCTTACCCGATAGGCACCGCACACTGTATAGTAGGGGCTACGGAAATTGATTCCTCACGCGCGGGGTATAAACGGCCAGAAATGTGTACAGGCGCCCGCCCTCACCCAGCGCCCAGCGAACTGCCCGTCGTGCCCAGCGGGCAGCACAACGACTTGCCCGACGTGCTCTCCCGCACAAAAGGGGCTGCCAAAACCGATTTCCCACCCGGTTGGAACAAATGGCAGCGACCGATGGAATGCCCGCTGCGCGCGCAACCGCCACGATGGACACGTCCAACAAACTGAAGGACCAACCGTGGTCGTTCCTTACCCGATAGGCACCGTACTCTGTATAGTAGGGGCTATGGAAATTGATTCCTCTCGCGCGGGGTATAAACGGCCAGAAATGAGTACAGGCAGGAGCTGAGCGCCCGCCCTCAGCTAGCGCCCAGCTAACTGCCCGACGTGCCCAGCGGGCATCACAACAACTTGCCCGACGTGCCCGGCCACACAGGTGGGGCTTCCAAAACCGATTTCCCACCCGGTTGGAACAAATGGCCGCGACCGATGGTAGGCACGCTGCTCGCGCGCCCGCCACGGTGGGCACGTCCAACAAACCGAAGGACCGACCGTGGTCGTTCCTTACCCGATAGGCACCGCACACTGTATAGTAGGGGCTACGGAAATTGATTCCTCACGCGTGGGGTATAAGTGGCCAGAAATGAGTACAAGCGCCCGCCCTCCCCAAGCGCACAGCAAACTACCCGACGTGCCCAGCGGGCATCACAACGACTTGCCCGACGAGCTCGCCCGCACAAAAGGGGCTGCCAAAACCTATTTCCCACCCGGTTGGAACAAATGGCCGCGACCGATGGAATGAACGCTGCTCGCGCGCCCGCCATGGTGGGCACGTCCAACAAACCGAAGTACCGACCGTGGTCGTTCCTTACCCGATAGGCACCGCACACTGTATAGTAGGGGCTACGGAAATTGATTCCTCATGCGCGCGGTATAAACGGCCAGAAATATGTATAGGCGCCCGCCCTCACCCAGCGCCCAGCAAACGGCCCGACGTGCCCAGCGGGCAGCACAACGACTTGCCCGACGTGCTCGCCCGCACAAAAGGGGCTGCCAAAACCGATTTCCCACTGGGTTGGAACAAATGGCCGGGACCGATGGAGTGCACGCAGCTCGAGCGCCCGCCACGGTGGGCACGTCCAACAAACCGAAGGACCGACCGTGGTCGTTCCTTACCTGATAGGCGCCGCACACCGTATAGTAGGGGCTACGGAAATTGATTTCTCACGCGCGGGGTATAAATGGCCAGAAAGGAGTACACGTGCCCGCCCTCACACAGTGCCCAGCAAACTGCCCGACGTGCCCAGCGGGCAGCACAACGACTTGCCCGACGTGCTCGCCCGCACAAAAGGGGCTGCCAAAACTGATTTCCCAACCGGTTGGAACAAATGGCCTCGACCGATGGAATGCACGCTGCTCGCGCGCCCGCCACGGTGGCACGTCCAACAAACCGAAGGACCGACCGTGGTCGTTCCTTACCCAATAGGCACCGGACACTGTATAGTAGGGGTTACGGAAATTGATTCCCCACGCGGGGGGTATAAACGGCCAGAAATGAGTACAGGTGCCCGCCCTCACAAAGCGCCCAGCTACCTACCCGACGCGCCCAGCGGGCAGCACAACGACATGCCCGACGTGCTCGCATGCACAAAAGGGGCGGCCAAAACCGATTTCCAACCCGGTTGGAACAAAGGGCCGTGACCGATGGAATGAACGCTGCTCGCGCGCCCGCCACGGTGGGCACGTCCAACAAACCGAAGTACCGACCATGGTCGTTCCTTACCCGATAGGCACCGCACACGGTATAGTAGGGGCAACGGAAATTGATTCCTCACGCGCGGGGTATAAACGGCCAGAAATGTGTACAGGCGCCCGCCCTCACCCAGCGCCCAGCAAACTGCCCGACGTGCCCAGCGGGCAGCACAACGACTTGCCCGACGAGCTCGCCCGCACAAAAGGGGCTGCCAAAACCGATTTCCCACCCGGTTGGAACAAATGGCCGGGACCGATGGAATGCACGCTGCTCGAGCGCCCGCCACGGTGGGCACGTCCAACAAACCGAAGGACCGACCGTGGTCGTTCCTTACCCGATTGGCGCCGCACACCGTATAGTAGGGGCTACGGAAATTGATTTCTCACACGCGGCGTATAAATGGGCAGAAAGAAGTACACGTGCCCGCCCTCACACAGCGCCCAGCAAACTGCCCGACGTGCCCAGCGGGCAGCACAACGACTTGCCCGACGTACTCTCCAGCACAAAAGGAGCTGCCAAAACTGATTTCCCACCCGGTTGGACCAAATGGCCGCGACCGATGGACTGCACGCTGCTCGCGCGCCCACCACGGTGGCACGTCCAACAAACCGAAGGACCGACCGTGGTCGTTCCTTACCCGATAGGCACCGGACACTGTACAGTAGGGGTTACGGAAATTGATTCCTCACGCGCGGGGTATAAACGGGAAGAAATGAGTACAGGCGCCCGCCCTCACCAAGCGCCCAGCTACCTACCCGACGCGCCCAGCGGGCAGCACAACGACTTGCCTGACGTGCTCGCCCGCACAAAAGGGGCTGCCAAAACCGATTTCCCAACCGGTTGGAACAAACGGCCGCGACCGATGGAATGCCCGCTGCGCGCGCAACCGCCACGATGGGCACGTCCAACAAACCGAAGGACCGACCGTGCTCGTTCCTTACCTGATAGGCACCGCACTCTGTATAGTAGGGGCTACGGAAATTGATTCCTTACGCGCGGGGTATAAACGGCAAGAAATGAGTACAGGCAGGCGCCGGGTGCCCGCCCTCAGCTAGCGCCCAGCGAACTGCCCGACATGCCCAGCGGGCATCACAACAACTTGCCCGACGTGCCCGGCCGCACAGGCGGGGCTTCCAAAACCGATTTCCCACCCGGTTGGAACAAATGGCCGCGACCGATGGTAGGCACGCTGCTCGAGCGCCCGCCACGGTGGGCACGTCCAACAAACCGAAGGACCGACCGTGGTCGTTCCTTACCCGATAGGCACCGCACACGGTATAGTAGGGGCTACGGAAATTGATTCCTCACGCGCGGGGTATAAATGGTCAGAAATGAGTACAAGCGCCCGCCCTCCCCAGGCGCACAGCAAACTACCCGACGTGCCCAGCGGGCATCAGAACGACTTGCCCGACGTGCTCGCCCGCACAAAAGGGGCTGCCAAAACCGATTTCCCACCCGGTTGGAACAAATGGCCGCGACCGATGGAATGAACGCTGCTCGCGCGCCCGCCACGGTGGGCACGTCCTACAAACCGAAGTACCGACCGTGGTCGTTCCTTACCCGATAGGCACCGCACACTGTATAGTAGGGGCTACGGAAATTGGTTCCTCACGCGCGGGGTATAAACGGCCAGAAATGTGTACAGGCGCCCGCCCTCACCCAGCGCCCAGCAAACTGCCCGACGTGCCCAGCGGGCAGCACAACGACTTGCCCGACGTGCTCGCCCGCACAAAAGGGGCTGCCAAAACCGATTTCCCACCCGGTTGGAACAAATGGGCGCGACCGATGGAATGCACGCTGCGCGCGCGACCGCCACGGTGGGCACGTCCAACAATCCGAAGGACTGACCATGGTCGTTCCTTACCCGATAGGCACCGCACACTGTATAGTAGGGGCTACGGAAATTGATTCCTCACGCACGGGGTATAAACGACCAAAAATGAGTACAGGCAGGCGCCGGGCGCCCGCCCTCACCCAGCGCCCAGCAAACTGCCCGACGTGCCCAGCGGGCAGCACAACAACTTTCCCGACGTGCTCGCCCGCACAGATGGGGCTGCCAAAACCGATTTCCCACCCGGTTGGAACAAATGGCCGCGACCGATTAAAGGCACGCTGCGCGCGCGCCCGCCACGGTGGGCACGTCCAACAAACCGAAGGACCGACCGGAGTCGTTCCTTAGCTGATAGGCACCGCACACTGTATAGTAGGGGCTACGGAAATTGATTCCTCACGCGTGGGGTATAAACGGCCAGAAATGAGGGCGCCCGCACTCACCTAGCGCCCAGCAAACTGCCCGACGTGCCCAGCGGGCATCACAACAACTTGCCCGACGTGCCCGGCCGCACAGGAGGGGCTGCCAAAACCGATTTCCCACCCGGTTGGAACTAATGGCCGCGACCGATGGAAGGCACGCTGCGGCGCGCCCGCCACGGTGGGCACGTCCGCCACGGTGGGCACGTCCAACAAACTGAAGGACCGACCGGAGTCGTTCCTTAGCCGAATGGGACCGCACACTGTATAGTAGGGGCTATGGAAATTGATTGCTCACGCGCGGGGTATAAACGGCCAGAAATGAGTACAGGCAGGCACCGGGCGCCCGCCCTCACCCGGCGCCCAGCAAACAGCCCGATGTGCCCAGCGGGCAGCGTAACAACTTGCCCGACGTGCTCGCCCGCACAGATGGGGCTGCCAAAACCGAGAATTGAGGATAGGCACTTAACGTGCGCACGTCCGCCCGCATGGGTGGGGCGAGCCTCACGACGGCCATGCCAGCATCGCCACTAAACCGACTTGCCCGGCATTGCATATGAGGGGCTGCCAGAACCGATTTCCCACCACGTTGGAACAGTGGCCGCGACCGATGAAAGGCACGCGCCCACCACGGTGGGCACGTGCGACAAACCGACGGACTGACCGGAGTCGTTCCTTAACCAACTCGCGCCGCACGATTTTTTATGGGAGGGGCTACCGAAATTGATTCCTCACGCGCGGGGTATACTCGCCCAGAATATAGG
>JASUAD010000008.1:547500-550000 GCA_037013555.1 Sextonia rubra
AGCGCGCGCCCAACTGCAGCCACCTGCATAGCTGACTGCCCAACCGCGAGGCAGACATCCTTACTCACACAACGTGCACAGCCCAGCGCAGGCGGGCCAGCCAAAACGGATTTCCCACAAACTCGGAACCAAAGGCCGCGACAGAGGTGCGCGTAGCGAAACTCGGAACCAAAGGCCGCGACAGAGGTGGCGCACGCTGCGCGCACCCAGCGGCCTCGACGGCATTCCTCACTACTTCATGCCAAATCTGATTTCCAACAAACTCGGAACCAAAGGCCAGGACAGAGGTAGAGCACGCTGCGCGCCCCCAGCGGCCTGGCCGGCCTCCTCACTTACCCAACATGCACGGCCCTTCGCACGGGGGTCTGCCAAATCTGATTTCCCACAAACTCGGAATCAAAGGCCGGGACAGAGGCAGGGCACGCTGCGCTCGCCCAACTGCAGCCATGTGCACGGCTGACTGCCCAACGGCCTGACCCGCATCCTTACCCGGCCAACATGCACCGGGCAACGATTGAGGGTCTGCCAAATCTGATTTCCCACCACCTTGGAACAAAAGGCCAGGACCGATGCCAGGCACGCAGCGCGCCCGACAGCAGCAATTTGCACAGCTAATAGCCCAGCGGCTAGACCAACATCCTTACTTGCCCCACATGCACGCCCCAACGCATGTTGATCTGCCAAATCTGATTTCCCACGTACTCGGAACCGAAGGCCGGGACACAGATAGAGCACGCTGCGCGCTCCCAGCGGCGACTGACAGCCCAACGGCATGATCATCATCCTTACTTAGCCAACACGCACGGGACACCGCATGGGGCCTGCCATATCCGATTTCCCGCCAGCTTGGAACAAAGGCCAGGAACCAACGCCGAGCGCGCAGCGCGCGCGCGACAGCTGCCCGCCAAACGGCCCGCCCGGCACGCTGTGAACAATGCAGGAGGGGCTGCGGAAATTGATTCCCCACGCGCGAGGTGCAAATGGGCAGAAACGAGTGCAGGCAAGCTGCGCACGCCCGCCCGCACCCAGGCGCACAGCAAACTGCTCGACGTGGCCGACAGGCAGCGCAGTTTGCTGTGCACGTGGCTGCGGGCGGGCGAGCAGGGCTTGCCCGTACTCATTTCTAGCCGTTTATACCCCGCATGAACGGCCCAACGCACGAGGATCTGCCAAATCTGATTTCCCACAAGCTCGGAACCAAAGGCCGGGACGCTGGCTGAGCACGCTGCGCGCGCCCAGCGGCCACTGACTGCCCAACGGCATGACCATCATCAAACACGCACGGGGCACCGCATGGGGGCCTGCCATATCGGATTTCCGACCAGCTTGGAACAAAAGGCAGGAACCGAGGCCAGGCGCGCAGCGCGCGCACGACAGCTGCCCGCGCAACGGCCCGACCAGCATGCTGTGAACAATGTGGGAGGGGCTGCGGAAATTGATTCCCCGCGCGCGGGGTATAAACGGCCAGAAACCAGTACAGGCAAGCCGCGCGCGCCCGCCCGCACCCAAGCGCACAGAAAACTGCCCGACGTGGCCGACAGGCAGCGCAGTTTGCTGTACGCGTGGCTCTGCGGGCTGGCTGGCGGGCGCGCGGGGATTGCCTGTATTGGTTTCTAGCCGTTTATACCCCGCGCATTGGGAATCAATTTCTGCAGCCCCCCAAACCCTATATAGTATAAAAACACGCGGGCGCGCCGCACCGCACTTAGCACTTTGCACTTGGCACTTGGCACATGGCTCTTGGTACTTAAAAATTTGAAAGCGAGCAACCAGGCAGCAGAGGCTAGGGGTGCAAACCGCACCATTTTCCCCACGTGGAACCGGTAGCCTAGGCTAGCCAACGTGCCCAGTGCAACAGCAGAGGGTCCGCCAACTCGGACTTCACACCAACATAGGGCAAAGGGACGGAACCGAGCCAGGGCACCCAGCGCTCGCCCGCCCACACCCCACGCACGGCTGACTGCCCAACGGCCTGCCCAGCATCCCCACTTAGCCAACAAGCACGGCGCAACGTATGAGGAACTGCACAATCGGCTTTCCCACCAATTTTATGCAAAAGGCAGGGACCGAGGCTAGGCATGCAGAGCGCGCGCCCGCCAGCAGCCCTGTGCACTGCTTACTGCCAAATTTGATTTCCCACCACCTTGGAACACGAGGCAGAGGCCGTTGCCAGGCACGCAACCCACCCAGCGCGCGCCCGCAGCGACATGGGGCAAAGGGCCGGAACGGTGGCAGGGCACCCAGCGTGCGCCCGCCCGCACCCACGTGCACGGCTGACTGCCCAACGGCCTGCCCAGCGTCCCCACTTAGCCAACAGGCATGGGGCAACGTATGAGGGCCTGCCCAACCGGCTTTCCCACCGATTTTACGCAAAAGGCAGGGACCGAGGCTAGGCACGCAGAGCGCGCGCCCGCCAGCAGCCCTGTGCACAGCTAACTGCCGAATTTAATTTCCCACCACCTTGGAACACGAGGCAGAGGCCGTTCCCAGGCACGCAGCC
>JASUAD010000008.1:557500-565000 GCA_037013555.1 Sextonia rubra
TTGAAGAAATCCATTAGAGCACTATGGATCTCCAAAGGTATGATCTATTTCTTCTATGTCGTAGATTATTTTGGATGTTTAGTGTTGGTAGAATTTTTTACTGTACATGGTCACGAGATTGAGGGTAACGCATCCTGGATTGGGTTTTGGTCTTATGGATAGTTGATCCCTGTGTCAAGTGGGTCAAAAGTTTTGAAAATCTATCCCCGAGACCCACCAACTTCCAACACAACATGCACGGCACGACGTAAGACGGCCTGCCAAATCTAATTTCCCATCAACTTGGAACAAAGGGTACGGACCGAGGCTAGGCACGCTGCGCGCGCCTGCCAGCAGCCATCTGCACAGCTAACTGCCCAGCAGCCTGATCGGCGCGACCATACTTACCCGACATGAACGGCCCAACGCATGGGGGTCCGCCAAATCTGATCTCCCACAAACGCGAAACAAAAGGCCGGGACCGATGCCATGCACGCAGCGTGCACCCGACAACAGAGGCAAAGCACGCTACACTCGCCCACAACAGCCAACTGCACGGCTGACAGCCCAACGGCCTGAACCGCATCCTTACCTAGCCCACATGCACGGGCATCGAATGAGGGCCTGCCAAATATTATTCCCCGCCAACTCGGAACAAATGGGCGGGACTGATGCTAGGCAAGCAGCGCGCACCCGACAACAGCCATCAGTATAGCTAACTGCCCAGCGGCCTGGCCGGCATCCTCACTTAGCCAACACGCACGGCCCAACGCATGAGGGTCAGCCAAATCTGATTTCCCACAAACTCGGAACAAAAGGCCGGCACGGAGGCAGAGCTTGTTGCGCGCGCCAGATAGCAGCCATGTGCACGGCTGACTGCCCAACGGCCTGCCCACCTTGGTAAAACAGGCCGGGACCGATGCCAGGCACGCAGAGCGCGCCCAACAGCACCCATTTCACAGCTAACTGCCCAGCGGCCCAACCGACATCCTTACTCAACCGACCTGCACGGCCCAACGCATGAGGGTCTGCCCAATCTGATTTCCCACAAACTCGGAACAAAAGGCCGGGACAGAGGCTGAGCACGCTACGCGCGCCCGACAGCAGCCATGTGCACGGCTGACTGCCCAACGGCCTGACCCGCAACCTTACCTAGCCAACATGCACCGGGCATCGAATGAGGGTCCGCCAAATCTTATTTCCCGCCAACTCGGAACAAAAGGCAGGGACCGATGACAGGCACGCAGCGCGCCCCCGACAGCCACCATCTGCATGGCTAGCTGCCCAGCGGCTTGGACGGCATCCTTACCTACCCAACGCGCACGTGTTAGTTTTTGTGGACTCAATCCATCAGTTGATGTAATAAATTGATTAATTTCTTTATTTATCAATAATATCATGCTTTACTTTCATAAGATGAATGTTATTCTACTACTTCATGCACATGACCAATACGTATGACATAATGGTTCATGAGTTGAACCGGGTCCCATTAGTATATTAGATGTGATATATGTGCATGGATGAGATCCACACGCGGGAGATATATGTCACAAATCTTATACTTAAAATAGCTTCACAACCAGTAATGAGATTGGGCATCTCATTTGATAAGGTTGCAGCACTTTGATCACTATGAGATAGTGTGATTTGTCTCAATCATCAGAATGTAAGATTCTGGATCAATGGTGCTGGTACATTGGATGTATTGAAGGACCATGAGATGCACCTTATGGTATTCCGTCTCAATAATAAGGTATGCTCTCATAATTCCCTTGCAATAGGCTCTCAATCCTGAGACATTGACGAACTCAAGTTTCTATCTATTCATTTGCTTTGAGTCACCAATGAGTGAGGCCGACTATAGGTTAACACCTCGGTGTCTTGGGTATATGGTAGTAGAACTGTGGGAACGTTGAATGATCAAGATGGAATCTATCTCTATTATCCCCTTGTGCCAATTAATGGATTTGTCATTAGTAAGTGCGCACCCATCTCAATTAAGAGTTAATTGGATGGTACTGATGATTACTGTGATTAATTGGGGCTCAAGGATAATAAGATGTGGAACTTAGATTGGAAGAGACGGATTTATTCCAATTGATCCACGGATATTGATAGAGGGGCCTACTTGTGGTAATTGGGAAGTTTAGGGTCTTCATTGTAATTTATTCCTAAGACTGGAGTGCAATTGCATTTATATAGTGGTGTTATTTGCAATTAACTGTGGGCCCGGATTGCACATGAGATGTGGGGTCGCGGTGTTCCAGTTGGAGCCAGCTTTCTAAGGAATCCCTAGTGGTCCCCACGCTAGCCCAAGATATTGGAAAACACTAATCCGACTTGGACTCTAGAAATAAGAGTTTGGAAAGGAGAAAGTTGCTAATTGTTTTGGAAGTAAGACTTCTATTTCAATTAGACAAGGGAGAGATTTGGAAGTCTATAAAATATCCTTGGACGTCCAAAAGAGTTCCTCTCACGCCCAAAACCCTTTCGTGCAAGAGTTGCGCGAGTTACTCTCCTCTCCTTTCTTCTAGTTCCTTGGAGTCTCGAGTTGGGATTTTCTCCTGAAGATTCCACCGTTCTTCTTGAGAAAAGAAATCCAATTCGGGGGTCATAGCGTGGAAGGCTAAGAGGTCTTGAAGAAGTCCATTAGAGCACTGCGGGTCTCCAAAGGTATGATCTACTTCTTGCATGTCGTAGGTTATTTTGGATGTTTAGTGCTGGTATAATTTTACTGTACATGGTCAAGAGATTGAGGGTAACGCATCCTGGATTGGGTTTTGGTCTTATGGATAGTTGATCCCTGTGTCAAGTGGATCAAAAGTTTTGAAAATCTATCCACGAGACCCACCTACTTCCAACAGCACGGCCCAACGCATGACGATCAGCCGAGTCTGATTCCTCGCAAACTCTCAACAAAAGGCCAGGACGAAGGCAGAGCATGCTGCGCGCGCCAGGCAGAGCCATGCGCACGGCTGGCCGCCCTACGACCTGCCCCGCATCCCTACGCATCCAACATGCACCGGGCAACGAATGAGGTTCCACCAAATCTGATTTCTCACCACCTGGGAACAGCAGGCTAGGACCGATGCCATGCACGCAGCGCGCCCCCGACAGCACCCATTTGCACAGCTAACTGCCCGGCGGCCTGACTGTCATCCTCGCTCAACCAACCTACACGGCCCAACGAATGAGGGTCTGCCCAATCTGATTTCCCACGAACTCGGAACAAAAGGCCAGGACAGAGGCAGAGCACGCTGTGCGCGCCCGACAGCAGCCGTGTGCACGGCTGACTGCCCAACGGCCTGACCCGCAATCTTACCTCGCCAACATGTACCGGGCATCGAATTAGGGTCGGCCAAATCTTATTTCCCACTTACTCGGAACAAAAGGCCGGGACCGATGACGGGCACGCAGCGAGCCCCCGGCAGCCGCCATCTGCATGGCAAACTGCCCAGCGGCCTAGCCGGCTCCCTCACATAGCCGACGTGCGCGGCCCAAAGCATGAGGGTCAACCAAATCTGATTTCCCACAAACTCGGAACAAAAGGCCAGGACGGTGGCAGAGCATGTTGCGCGCCAGACAGCAGCCATGTGCACGATTGACTGCCCAACGGCCTGCCCACTTTGGAAAAACATGCCGGGACCGATGCCAGGCACGCAGCGCGCTCCCGACAGCACCCATCCTCACAGCTAGTTGCCCAGCGGCCAAACTGACATCCTTACTCAACCGACCTGCACGGCCCAACGCATGGGCGTCTGCCCAATCTGATTTCCCACAAACTCGGAACCAAAGGCCGGGACAGAGGCAGGGCATGCTGCGCTAGCCCAACTGCAGCCATATGCACGGCTGACTGCCCAACGGCCTGACCCGCATCCTTACTCAGCCAACATGCACCGGGCAACGATTGAGGGTCTGCCAAATCTGATTTCCCACCAACGCGGGACAAAAAGGCCAGGACCGATGACGGGCAAGCTCCGCGCCCCCGACAGCCACCATCTGAATGGCTAGCTGCCCTGTGGCCTGGCCGGCATCCTCACCTACCCAACGCACACGGCCCAACGCATGAGGGTAAGCCGAGTCTGATATCCCACAAACTCGGAACAAAGGGCTAGGATGGAAGCCGAGCATGTTGCGCGCGCCAGGCAGCAGCCATGCGCATGGCTGACAGCCCAACGGCCTACCCCGCATCCCTACCCTTCCAACATGCACCAGGCAACGAATGGGGGTCTGCCAAATCTGATTTCCCACCACTTTGGAACAAAGGCCGGGACCGATGGCAGGCACGCAGCGCACGCCCGACAGCAGCCGATGAGGGTATGCCAAAGCCGTTTTCCCACCTCCTTGGAACAAAAGGCCAGGACTGATGCCAGGCACGCAGCGCGCGGCCAACAGCAGCCACCTGCACAGCCAACTGCCTAGCAGCCTGACCGACATCCTTACCCAGCCTGCACGGCCCAAACGCATGAGGGTCAGCCCAATCTGATTTCCCACAAACTCGGAACAAACGGCTGCGACAGAGGCAGAGCACACTGCATGCGCCCCACTGCAGCCTTCATACGGCTGACTGCCCAACAGTCGGACCCGCAACCTATACCTGTCCAACATGAATCAGGCACCGAATGAGGGTCTGCCAAAATCTTATTTCCCACCAGGACGAAACGAAGGGCCGAAACCGATGACAGGCACGCAGCTCGCGACCGACCGCAGCCATCTGCACGGCTAACTGCCCAGAGGCCTGGTCGGCTTCCTTACTTACCCAACATGCGCGGCCCAACGCATGAGGGTCTGCCAAATCTGATTTCCTACAAAGTCGGAACGAGAGGCCCGGGCAGACACAGAGCATGCTGCACGCGCACGACCGCAGCAATGTGCACGACTGATTGCCCAACGGCCTGACGCGCATCCTTACCTAGCCCACATGGACCGGGCAACGAATGAGGGTCTGCCAAATCTGATTTCTCACCACCTTGGAACAAAAGGCCGGGACCGATGCCTGGCACGCAGCGCGCGCCCAACTGCAGCCACCTGCATAGCTGACCGCCCAACGGCCAGGCAGACATCCTTACTCACACAACATGCACAGCCCAGCGCAGGCGGGCCAGCCAAATCGGATTTCCCACAAACTCGGAACCAAAGGCCGCGACAGAGGTGACGCACGCTGCGCGCACCCAGTGGCCTCGACGGCATTCCTCATTACTTCATGCCAAATCTGATTTCCAACAAACTCGGAACCAAAGGCCAGGATAGAGGCAGAGCACGCTGCGCGCGCCCAGCAGCCTGGCCGGCCTCCTCACTTACCCAACATGCACGGCCCTTCGCACGGGGGTCTGCCAAATCTGATTTCCCACAAACTTGGAACCAAAGGCCGGGACAGAGGCAGGGCACGCTGCGCTCGCCCAACTGCAGCCATGTGCACGGCTGACTGCCCAACGGCCTGACCCGCATCCTTACCCGGCCAACATGCACCGGGCAACGATTGAGGGTCTACCAAATCTGATTTCCCACCACCTCGGAACAAAAGGCCAGGACCGATGCCAGGCACGCAGCGCGCCCGACAGCAGCAATCTGCACAGCTAATAGCCCAGCGGCTAGACCAACATCCTTACTCGCCCCACATGCACGCCCCAACGCATGTTGATCTGCCAAATTTGATTTCCCACTTACTCGGAACCGAAGGCCGGGACACAGGTAGAGCACGCTGCGCGCTCCCAGCGGCCACTGATAGCCCAACGGCATGACCATCATCCTTACTTAGCCAACACGCACGGGACACCGCATGGGGGCCTGCCATATCTGATTTCCCACCAGCTTGGAACAAAGGCTAGGAACCAACGCCGAGCGCGCAGCGCGCGCGCAACAGCTGCCCGCCAAACGGCCTCTCCGGCACGTTGTGAACATTGCGGGAGGGGCTGTGGAAATTGATTCCCCGCACATGGGGTATAAATGGCCAGAAACGAGTACAGGCAAGCCGCGCACGCCCGCCCGCACCCCGGCGCACAGCAAACTGCCCGACGTGGCCGACAGGTAGCGCAGTTTGCTGTGCACGTGGCTGCGGGCGGGCGAGTAGGGCTTGCCCGTACTCATTTCTAGCCGTTTATACCCCGCATGCACGGCCCAACGCACGAGGATCTGCCAAATCTGATTTCCCACATACTTGGAAACAATGGCCGAGACACAAGCTGAGCACGCTGCACGCTTCCAGCGGCCACTGACTGCCCAACGGCATGACCATCATCCAACATGCACGGGGCACCGCATGGGGGCCTACCATATCCGATTTCCGACCAGCTTAGAACAAAAGGCAGGAACATAGGCCAAGCGCGTAGCACGCGCGCGACAGCTGCCCGTGCAACGGCCCGACCAGCATGCTGTGAACAATGTGGGAGCGGCTGCGGAAATTGATTCCCCACGCGCGGGGTATAAACGGCCAGAAACCAGTACAGGCAAGCCGCGCGCGCCCGCCCGCACCCAGGCGCACAGAAAACTGCCCGACGTGGCCGACAGGCAGCGCAGTTTGCTGTGCGCGTGGCTCTGCGGGCTGGCGGGCGGGCGCGCGGGGATTGCCTGTACTGGTTTCTAGCCGTTTATACCCCGCGCATGGGGAATCAATTTCCGCAGCCCCCAAACCCTATATAGTATAAAAACACGCGCGCGCGTGCTGCACCGCACTTAGCACTTTGCACTCGGCACTTGGCACTTGGCACTTGGCACTTAAAAATTTGAAAGCGAGCAACCGGGCAGCAGAGGCTAGGCGTGCAACCTGCACCATTTTCCCCACGTGGAACCGGCAGCCTAGGCTAGCCAACGTGCCCAGCGCAACAGCAGAGGGTCCGCCAACTCGGACTTCACACCAACATAGGGCAAAGGGCCGGAACCGAGCCAGGGCACCCAGCGCACGCCCACCCGCACCCACACGCACGGCTGACTGCCCAACGGCCTGCCCAGCATCCCCACTTAGCCAACAGGCACGGGGCAACGTATGAGGAACTGCCCAATCGGCTTTCCCACCAATTTTATGCAAAAGGCAGGGACCGAGGCTAGGCATGCAGAGCGCGCGCCCGCCAGCGGCCCTGTGCACTGCTTACTGCCAAATTGATTTCCCACCACCTTGTAACACGAGGCAGAGGCCGTTGCCAGGCACGCAGCCAGCCCAGCGCGCGCCCGCAGCGACATGGGGCAAAGGGCCGGAACCGTGGCAGGGCACCCAGCGCGTGCCCACCCGTACCCACGCGCACGGCTGACTGCCCAACGGCCTGCCCAGCGTCCCCACTTAGCCAACAGGCACGGGGCAACGTATGAGGGCCTGCCCAATCGGCTTTCCCACCGATTTTACGCAAAAGGCAGGGACCGAGGCTAGGCACGCAGAGCGCGTGCCCGCCAACAGCCTTGTGCACAGCTAACTGCCTAATCTGATTTCCCACCACCTTGGAACACGAGGCAGAGGCCGTTGCCAGGCATGCAGCCCGCCCAGCGCTCCCCCGCAGAACGCGCCCGACAGCAGCCATCTGCCCAGCG
>JASUAD010000008.1:570000-615000 GCA_037013555.1 Sextonia rubra
CCTGAAACCAAAACTCAAAATCCCAAAACGAAAAGCCACTGGAAGTATGCATGAACGCACTCGGCAGAGATGATCAGGCCCACTCTGCCAAACCTGAGGGTGCCTCTACACTCGCCCCTGCAGCCTCCTCGACCGCCGGGGAGCTGGGCAAGGTATCTGTGCCTGCAACACCACAGACAACACAAATGAATACAACGATCCAGCAAATATAAGTAACAGGGGTGTAACACTCATAGTATCAAAGTGAATAAATGACAGAATAATGATTTCAGAGTTTCATCTTAGTAAGCTAAGCAAATCGTGCATAGAAGTAAAGCATGATATGTGAATCAAACATAGAAATACTGACTAAGTGGCTACTACGTTAACCAAGTTCTCTCCAATAGAGAGCAGAGCAAAGCAGAGCAGATGAGAACACCACTGACCGGGCCAGGGTACAAGTGGGTCTCGGTTTCCTGGGTTCCGGGGTCCCAAGACAAAGCAACACTGCAGTTATACAGAGATACAGAGATCTAAGCCAAAGGTAACCCCGTCGGGCATCCTAGGGCTGAGGCTGAGTAGAGCCAGACTAATACCAATCAAATCAAATCCATAGAAAGGGAGATTATCCGCTTTGGACTCACCGATGACAAAGACCGGATCTTATCCTCACGTATTAACCTCTGGGCAGAGCCACCCGGGAATACCCAAACTCAGAGATAAACAAAGCCAGCAGAGCATAGATATAAATCCAAAGCACAGCATAGATCAAAGCATAGTGCAGAATGAAGCATAGAACAAAGATACAGGACGAAAACAAAAATGACTACGGAATGCATAAACTTAGATTAACAGAACAGAGGGCAAAATCATAAACAATATGCAATGCATCTCAGATTAATACGGAGTCAAGGTTCATTACAAGCCAGTCCTAAGCTAGTTGTTCACTGTCACTAACCGTGCATGTTGATGTAGTTTTAAGTTAGTCAATGCACCGTTGCCATCAAAGTGTTGCAATGTAATCTGTGCGTGCACCGACGTCCCTTAAACCAACACCCATGGGGAGGTGCTTAACAGTAAATCAACACTCACATGAATAAGTCATAGCCTAACAGACTATTCATGCGATCCAAGAATCCATTGGGCCGGTTTACATGGGTGGTTAACCTGTATTTGAGTCCTACAAGTCTCACCATTATCCTAAGTTATGTTTCAGAATTGCCATGCCTAACGGTTTAGCCATGAGGGACCTATGGTTGAGCCGAAGACATCTTACGCGCTCGTCGTACTATGCACTACGGCTTCACCTTGGTTCCATTCAAAACACAGCTAAACAGATCATCTTTCACCTCTGATCTGATGCCCTTTTTCGGCTGAGCTACAGTCAGTATACGGCTTAGCCGTAGACCAATCCACGGCTTAGCCGTAGCATTCCACGGCTTAGCCGTAGCTTCACCGTAGGAGTACTGATATCAGAAAGTTTCGACTGATCAGAGATTTAATTCACGGCTGGGGTACGGTTGGGTCACGGCTAGCTTACGGCTCAGCCGTAGGACAAATTACGGCTTAGCCGTAGCCTAGCCGTAGAACAAAACTCAAATTTCGAGTCTCTGGAAACCAAGCCGTAGAAGTTCACGGCTTAGCCGTACAATACAGAGATGAATTCGGGCTGAGTACAGAAACTGAAATTTGATACAGAAACTGAATAAAATGAGTTACAGAGGTTCCAAATTCACAAATTGTGGCTGTAAAACATGCTAGACAAAGAATAAGAGTGAATCAAAGCCATCAAACAAACACCCATATGTGTTATCAAAGCCTGTACTTATACTTGCCTCAAAGCTCTATCAAATCCACAACCTCAAGCTCCAAAGCAACTAAAACCAAAACAAATCAAAGAGATACACCATGCATGAGATGAAGACAAAGAAATCAGAGAATGGGAGAAGCAATTGGAGAAGAAGAAGAAAGAATTGGAGAAGAACCCACTTACCAAAACAAGGACAGGGAGAGAAAGAAGGAAGAAGAACCCAATCGAGATGCAAGCTCCCAACACCAACCAAGACCGAAGAAGAGAATGAAGAGGGGAGAAGGAGTGGAAGAGAAACGTGGAGCTCTCCTTGCATGCACGTTGAAGCCAAATTCACAGAAATGAGGACATCTGGAAACTGACTCCTAATATATATAAGGTTTTGGAGTTTAAGTCAAAGTCCGGGAAGTTTCGGTTATTTACAAATCGAGTCACACGAGGGTCCAACTTCTCCAATTGACTCCAAACGGATCTGACACAGTTACGGAATATAACGAGCTCAACAAAATACACGTGCTGACACCAAGATGATGCAAAGATGATATGAGCAAAACAAAAGCAAAATTACGAAAAAGGGCTTAGAACTACCTATTCCAGGTCAAAGGTCACTCAACTACCTATCCAAGGCCCAAAACCAAGTCCAAAAGAATAAAATAAAACAAAACACACACTAATGAGCCACTAATCCGGCTCAAAGGGGATCGGAGTGTTACATCCTCCCCCACTAGGAATCATTCCGTCCTCGGAATGACTACCTACCTGCGCAAAGAGATGTGGGTACTGGCGCGCTAGCTGCTCCTCTAGCTCCCATGTAGCCTCATCTGGACCATGATGTTCCCACAACACCTTCACCCATCTGATAGTCCTGGTACGAAGAATCTGCTCTCGTGTCCCAACGATGCGAAGCGGACGCTCAACGTAAGTCGCATTAGGCTGAATCTGAATGTCATCGTAGCGAATCACATGGCTCGGATCTGGCACATACTTACGGAGCATCGACACATGGAATACATCGTGAACACCGGAGAACTCGACTGGAAGCGCCAACCGATAGGCTAAATCTCCAACTCGGCTCTTGACTTCAAACGGTCCTACATATCTCGGAGCTAACTTGCCCTTCTGACCAAATCGAACTGTGCCCTTCATCGGAGAAACTTTAAGAAATACCCAATCTCCGACTTGGAATGCCAAAGGTCTCCTCCGAGTATCCGCATAGCTCTTCTGTCTGGACCGAGCAATCTTCAGATTCTCTATCACTTTCTGCACCTTCTCTGTCGTCTCAGCAATGATTGTCGGACCATGGAAACTTCTAGTTCCAACTTCTTCCCAGCACACCGGGGTCCTGCACTTGCGTCCGTATAGAGCCTCATAAGGTGCCATACCAATGCTCTCATGGAAGCTGTTGTTGTAAGCAAACTCACACAATGCCAAATGCATATCCCATTCCTTCTCAAAGTTCAGCACACTAGCTCTGAGCATATCCTCCAACGTCTGAATGGTACGCTCCGACTGTCCATCAGTCTGGGGGTGGTATGCCGTGCTAAAACTCAACTTCGTGCCCATAGCTTCCTGAAATGCTCTCCAAAATGAAGACACAAAACGACTGTCTCGATCAGACACAATAGATACTGGGGTACCATGCAATCTGACTATCTCGTCAACAAACTTCCTAGCCATCTCTGTGAATGTCATCCCTTTCTTGAACGGAAGGAAATGTGCTGACTTGGTTAATCTGTCCACTATTACCCAGATCGCATTATTCTTTCTACTGGTCGGCGGAAAACCGGAGACGAAATCCATCGTAATGTGCTCCCACTTCCACTGCGGAGTGTGCAATGGATGTAATGATCCTGGAGGTCGCTGATGGTCAGCTTTCACCCTCTGACAGGTCAAACATCGAGCTACGAACCCTGCGATCTCCCGCTTCATATTGTTCCACCAAAATCTGTCCTTCAAGTTCCGGTACATCTTCGTACTCCCTGGGTGCATCGCATATCGGGCATCGTGCGCATCTGTCATCAACTTATCTTTCAGCTCATCCACAGCGGGAACACACAACCTATTCCTGAAGTACAAAACTCCATCTACCAAGCTGAAATCCGGTCGATCTGCAATCCGATCTCTGAACTTCACCAGGAGGGGGTCCTCAAACTGGCGATCCTTAATCTGCTGAATCACCTCAGGCTGAAATACGACGGTAGTAGCTAATGTCACCAATTCACCTACCATCCGAACCTCTACAGGCTGATCATGCACAAGCATATAAAATCCTGCCAACACCTGAAGGCTGTTTGTCCTCCTGCTAAGTGCATCTGCAACTACATTTCCTTTGCCTGGGTGGTACTTGATCGGAAAGTCATAGTCTTTGATAAACTCCAACCATCTACGCTGCCTCATATTCAAGTCATGCTGATCAAACAAGTACTGCAGACTGTGATGATCGGAATGGACCTCGAACTTCACACCGTACAAGTAATGTCGCCACAACTTCAGTGCAAATACAATAGCTGCTAGCTCCAAGTCATGTGTGGCATAGTTCTTCTCATGTTCTTTCAGCTGTCTGGATCCATAGGCAATCACCTTCTGATTCTGCATCAGTACACAGCCTAATCCAACTCGAGAAGCATCGGAATAAATCACGAATCCCGCACTACCATCCGGGAGAGTCAACACCGGCGCCGTAGTGAGCTTTTCTTTCAACATCTGGAAACTGCGCTCACACTTCTCTGTCCACTCATACGGGACCTTCTTCCGAGTCAACTGAGTCAGCGGAGCTGAAATCTTCGAGAAATCCTGCACAAACCTGCGGTAATATCCCGCCAAACCCAGAAAACTCCGAATCTCTATCACTGATCTAGGACGGGGCCAATGGACTACTGCCTCAATCTTAGCCGGATCCACCATCAATCCATCTCTAGAAATCTTATGACCCAGAAATGCAACTTGCTCTAACCAGAAATCACACTTGGACAACTTGGCATACAACTTGTGATCCTTAAGCAGCTGCAATGCTTTCCTCAAATGGTCTGCATGTTCCTCAGCAGTCTTCGAATAGACCAATATGTCATCTATGAAGACTACAACAAACTGGTCCAAGAAGGAAGTAAACACCCTATTCATCAACGCCATGAAAGCTGCGGGTGCGTTTGTCAAACCAAATGGCATGACAAGGAACTCGTAGTGACCATACCGAGTCCTGAAAGCTGTCTTAGGAACATCCTCATCCTTCACCCTGAGCTGGTGATATCCTGACCTCAAGTCAATCTTCGAGAAGTAAGCTGCACCCTGAAGCTGATCGAACAACTCATCGATCCTAGGCAATGGATATTTGTTCTTGATAGTCACTTTGTTCAACTGCCTATAATCAATGCACATCCGGAAACTGCCATCCTTCTTCTTGACAAACAATACAGGAGCTCCCCAAGGTGAAACACTTGGGCGTATGAACCCTTTATCCAACAGACCCTGCAACTGTTTCTTCAATTCCAACAATTCTGCAGGTGCCATACGATATGGAGCTCTACTGATAGGTGCTGTACCTGGCATCAAGTCAATAGCAAATTCTACTTCCCGAACTGGTGGCAACTCTGGCACATCCTCCGGAAAGACATCCGGAAACTCGCTGACTACTGGAATCTCACTGAGCTGTCGCCGATCTTTCTTTTCTGAAATGAATGCAAGAAATCCCTCACATCCCCTACGAAGCATCCTGTCTGCCTTACAAGCAGAGATCACACGTCTTGGGCACTTCATCTGGCTGCCCTCAAATCGGAATCCGCTGCCCAAATCAAAGTAGATAGCTTTGCTGTAGCAATTGATACACGCATGATATCTCGCAAGCCAGTCCATACCAAGGATCACATCAAAATCCAGTGTCGTGAGCAACACGAGGTCTACTGGGAGCTGATGACCAGCTATCCGCACATCACACTGAGGGTAGAAAACACTGCACTCCACCCGTTTACCAACCGGAGTGGATACTAACAACAAATATGGAAGTGGTGTGGGTCGCTGTCGAAGCTGCACAGCAAAATGGGGTGCTACGTACGAACGCGTAGACCCGGAGTCAAATAAAACTAAAGCTTCTGCATCAGAAATTAAAATTTTACCTTCCACGACTGTGGCCTCCTCCGCGCCCTCATGCGTAGCAGCATAGGCTCGGGCTGTCTGGCGGTTCGGCTTCTGAGCCGGGCGAGCTGGCTGAGATCTGCCCTGCGCTGTAGGTCCTGCCTGTCTCGTCTGTGGAGAGGACTGAAACTTCGAGCATTGGGCCCGCCTGTGATCCGTAGAGCCACACCCGAAACAAGCCCCACTCTTCCTCCAACATCTGTCTGTGGGGTGATCCTTCCCACAGTGACCGCAAATCACCTGAGCACTGCTCGAACTGCCCTGCTTACCCTTGAACTTCTTCTGGAACTGACTTCTGCCACTGAAACCTGCTGCCCTCTTAGCCTCTGTTCGCTCCTCCTCAAATATGGCCTCTGCATCATAGGCTCTGTCAATAGCGTCATCTAATGTAGCCGGCCACATACAAGCAACCACGTGGCGTTTGTGCCTCGGGTTCAGGCCGTTGACGAAGCGAGTCACCTTCTTCTGCTCAGTGTTTACCATGTCCTCTGCAAAATGAGACAACTCGGTAAACCTGTATACATAATCTGCAACTAACATCTGTCTCTACTGGAGGTTGAAGAATTCCACTTCCTTAGCTCGCTGAATGTGAAGAGGCATGAACTTACGACGGAATTGCTGCTTGAAGGTCTCCCAAACTGTGGCACTGGGCATAGTCTGAAATGAAGTCTTAACACTCCTCCACCATGTCTTAGCTACACTCCGAAGCATAGAGGCTGTGAGAACTACCTTCTGCTTGTTACTGCACACAATCGTATCAAAAAGCTCTTCAGTCTGCTCCAACCATTGCTCAGCCTGCAATGCGTCCTCTATCCCATGGAACTCAGTCGCCCCTCGCTTACGGAACTTGTCGAAAAGAGCATTTGGATCTGATTCCTTAGGCTGGAAAATCACCTGCTGATCTATACGAGGTGATGCTACTGCGGCAGCCTGACTCTGTCTATCTACCATGGATGCCATCTGTGCCTGTAATGACTGCATAGACTGCATCATCATCATCATTCGTTCCTCACTACTGATGTGTGGAGGTACTGATCCACTATCACCGTTGTGGCCTTGTTGATTCTCATCCCGAGATCCCGATCCTGATGCCATCCTGCAAAAGGAAAAGAAACACAACACACAAATATAAAATGCCCTGAGTTAGTCAAACCCCAAATCAACATATGAGACTTCGAGTCAAATAGTTGATAGCGTTATCTCACCACGATCTTGGATGCCTACATGCTTATAACTAGCATGCTCTGATACCATACAATACGTATGTCACGACCCGAGCCCAGAATTCGGGGGTTAGCGAAAAGCTAAACCGGTGACACACGTACTCCCGTGCACGTGCACCCAAACCCAGTCCAGATGCACGCACACAAGGGATCTAACACGTGCGAAACAGACGAACGCGGAAGCTGTAGATATCATAGCAAGCAACAAAGAAAATAGCGGAAGCCAAAGCAGAAACAAATACGGAAGCGACAAAGACAAATACACTGATATAAAACCAAATACACACCAAAACCATATATACAAAATACACAGAATACAAGTCCAAAGTCCAAAGATCCACAGTCCAAATACAAGTCCCCTGAAACCAAAACTCAAAATCCCAAAACGAAAAGCCACTGGAAGTATGCATGAACGCACTCGGCAGAGATGATCAGGCCCACTCTGCCAAACCTGAGGGTGCCTCTACACTCGCCCCTGCAGCCTCCTCGACCGCCGGGGAGCTGGGCAAGGTATCTGTGCCTGCAACACCACAGACAACACAAATGAATACAACGATCCAGCAAATATAAGTAACAGGGGTGTAACACTCATAGTATCAAAGTGAATAAATGACAGAATAATGATTTCAGAGTTTCATCTTAGTAAGCTAAGCAAATCGTGCATAGAAGTAAAGCATGATATGTGAATCAAACATAGAAATACTGACTAAGTGGCTACTACGTTAACCAAGTTCTCTCCAATAGAGAGCAGAGCAAAGCAGAGCAGATGAGAACACCACTGACCGGGCCAGGGTACAAGTGGGTCTCGGTTTCCTGGGTTCCGGGGTCCCAAGACAAAGCAACACTGCAGTTATACAGAGATACAGAGATCTAAGCCAAAGGTAACCCCGTCGGGCATCCTAGGGCTGAGGCTGAGTAGAGCCAGACTAATACCAATCAAATCAAATCCATAGAAAGGGAGATTATCCGCTTTGGACTCACCGATGACAAAGACCGGATCTTATCCTCACGTATTAACCTCTGGGCAGAGCCACCCGGGAATACCCAAACTCAGAGATAAACAAAGCCAGCAGAGCATAGATATAAATCCAAAGCACAGCATAGATCAAAGCATAGTGCAGAACGAAGCATAGAACAGAGATACAGGACGAAAACAAAAATGACTACGGAATGCATAAACTTAGATTAACAGAACAGAGGGCAAAATCATAAACAATATGCAATGCATCTCAGATTAATACGGAGTCAAGGTTCATTACAAGCCAGTCCTAAGCTAGTTGTTCACTGTCACTAACCGTGCATGTTGATGTAGTTTTAAGTTAGTCAATGCACCGTTGCCATCAAAGTGTTGCAATGTAATCTGTGCGTGCACCGACGTCCCTTAAACCAACACCCATGGGGAGGTGCTTAACAGTAAATCAACACTCACATGAATAAGTCATAGCCTAACAGACTATTCATGCGATCCAAGAATCCATTGGGCCGGTTTACATGGGTGGTTAACCTGTATTTGAGTCCTACAAGTCTCACCATTATCCTAAGTTATGTTTCAGAATTGCCATGCCTAACGGTTTAGCCATGAGGGACCTATGGTTGAGCCGAAGACATCTTACGCGCTCGTCGTACTATGCACTACGGCTTCACCTTGGTTCCATTCAAAACACAGCTAAACAGATCATCTTTCACCTCTGATCTGATGCCCTTTTTCGGCTGAGCTACAGTCAGTATACGGCTTAGCCGTAGACCAATCCACGGCTTAGCCGTAGCATTCCACGGCTTAGCCGTAGCTTCACCGTAGGAGTACTGATATCAGAAAGTTTCGACTGATCAGAGATTTAATTCACGGCTGGGGTACGGTTGGGTCACGGCTAGCTTACGGCTCAGCCGTAGGACAAATTACGGCTTAGCCGTAGCCTAGCCGTAGAACAAAACTCAAATTTCGAGTCTCTGGAAACCAAGCCGTAGAAGTTCACGGCTTAGCCGTACAATACAGAGATGAATTCGGGCTGAGTACAGAAACTGAAATTTGATACAGAAACTGAATAAAATGAGTTACAGAGGTTCCAAATTCACAAATTGTGGCTGTAAAACATGCTAGACAAAGAATAAGAGTGAATCAAAGCCATCAAACAAACACCCATATGTGTTATCAAAGCCTGTACTTATACTTGCCTCAAAGCTCTATCAAATCCACAACCTCAAGCTCCAAAGCAACTAAAACCAAAACAAATCAAAGAGATACACCATGCATGAGATGAAGACAAAGAAATCAGAGAATGGGAGAAGCAATTGGAGAAGAAGAAGAAAGAATTGGAGAAGAACCCACTTACCAAAACAAGGACAGGGAGAGAAAGAAGGAAGAAGAACCCAATCGAGATGCAAGCTCCCAACACCAACCAAGACCGAAGAAGAGAATGAAGAGGGGAGAAGGAGTGGAAGAGAAACGTGGAGCTCTCCTTGCATGCACGTTGAAGCCAAATTCACAGAAATGAGGACATCTGGAAACTGACTCCTAATATATATAAGGTTTTGGAGTTTAAGTCAAAGTCCGGGAAGTTTCGGTTATTTACAAATCGAGTCACACGAGGGTCCAACTTCTCCAATTGACTCCAAACGGATCTGACACAGTTACGGAATATAACGAGCTCAACAAAATACACGTGCTGACACCAAGATGATGCAAAGATGATATGAGCAAAACAAAAGCAAAATTACGAAAAAGGGCTTAGAACTACCTATTCCAGGTCAAAGGTCACTCAACTACCTATCCAAGGCCCAAAACCAAGTCCAAAAGAATAAAATAAAACAAAACACACACTAATGAGCCACTAATCCGGCTCAAAGGGGATCGGAGTGTTACACGCGTACCAGAGAAGACAGTACGAATACAGGCATACGACAATTGCCACGATGAAGGCCAGCCGAGGCAACAGATGAGGAGGCCCGAGCAGAAGTGGACGGCCGCACGGCACAAACAGGGGGCCCCGGCCATTTGCAACGGAGCCTACCACAACACACGTACCAACACAGCACAGTCGCACGGCGCCCCAAAGCCCAACTTTGTGCTCGCTGCAACAAGGGGCCAGCGAAGACGCACATGGATCAAGAGGAGGCAACGCACGACCGGCCGCTGCGCACGAAGGGACAAACTCAAGAGGGGGAGATGATGGGGGAGGGACTGCGGAAAATAAACCCCCACGACCGGGGTAAGAACCTGACGGCCTGACCAGCTTACTCACCTGGCCAACATGCACGGCACGACGTAAGAGGGCCTGCCAAATCTAATTTCCCACCAACTTGGAGCAAAAGGTACGGACCGAGGCTAGGCATGCTGCGCGCGCCTGCCAGCAGCCATCTGCACAGCTAAATGCCCAGCGGCCTGACCGGCACAACCATACTTACCCGACATGAACGGCCCAACGCATGGGGGTCCGCCAAATCTGATCTCCCACAAACGCGGAACAAAAGGCCGGGACCGATGCCATGCACGCAGCGCGCACCAGACAGCAGAGGCAGAGCACGCTACGCTCGCCCAATAGCAGCCAACTGCATGCACGGCTGACAGCCCAACGGCTTGAACCGCATCCTTACCTAGCCCACATGCACGGGCATCGAATGAGGGCCTGCCAAATATTATTCCCCGCCAACTCGGAACAAAAGGGCGGGACTGATGCTAGGCAAGCAGCGCGCACCCGACAGCAGCCATCAGCATAGCTAACTGCCCAGCGGCCTTGCCGGCATCCTCACTTAGCCAACACGCACGGCCCAACGCGTGAGGGTCAGCCAAATCTGATTTCCCACAAACTCGGAACAAAAGGCCAGGACGGAGGCAGAGCTTGCTGCGCGCGCCAGACAGCAGCCATGTGCACGGCTGACTGCCCAACGGCCTGCCCACCTTGGTAAAACAGGCCGGGACCGATGCCAGGCACGCAGCACGCGCCCGACAGCACCCATTTCACAGCTAACTGCCCAGCGGCCCAACCGACATCCTTACTCAACCGACCTGCATGGCTCAACGCATGAGGGTCTGCCCAATTTGATTTCCCACAAACTCGGAACAAAAGGCCGGGACAGAGGCTGAGCACGCTGCACGTGCCCGACAACAGCCATGTGCACGGTTGACTGCCCAACGGCCTGACCCGCAACCTTACCTAGCCAACATGCACCGGGCATCGAATGAGGGTCCGCCAAATCTTATTTCCCGCCGACTCGGAACAAAAGGCAGGGACCGATGACAGGCACGCAGCGCGCCCCCGACAGCCACCATCTGCATGGCTAGCTGCCCAGCGGCTTGGACGGCATCCTTACCTACCCAACGCGCATCGCCCAACGCATGAGGGTCAGCCGAGTCTGATTTCTGTCAAACTCGGAACAAAAGGCCAGGACGAAGGCAGAGCATGCCGCGCGCGCCAGGCAGCAGCCAGGCGCACGGCTGGCTGCCCTACGGCCTGCCCCGCATCCCTATGCATCCAACATGCACCGGGCAACGAATGAGGTTCCACCAAATCTGATTTCCCACCACTTGGGAACAGCAGGCCAGGACCGATGCCAGGCACGCAGCGCGCCCCCAACAGCACCCATCTGCACAGCTAACTGCCCAGCGGCCTGACCGGCATCCTCGCTCAACCAACCTACACGGCCGAACGAATGAGGGTCTGCCCAATCTGATTTCCCACGAACTCGGAACAAAAGGCCAGGACAGAGGCAGAGCACGCAGTGCGCGCCCGACAGCAGCCGTGTGCACGGCTGACCGCCCAACAGCCTGACCCGCAATCTTACCTCGCCAACATGCACCGGGCATCGAATTAGGGTCGGCCAAATCTTAGTTCCCACCTACTCGGAACAAAAGGCCGGGACCGATGACGGGCACGCAGCGAGCCCTCGGCAGCCGCCATCTGCATGGCAAACTGCCCAGCGGCCTGGCCGGCTCCCTCACATAGCCAACGTACACGGCCCAGAGCATGAGGGTCAGCCAAATCTGATTTCCCACAAACTCGGAACAAAAGGCTAGGACGGTGGCAGAGCATGTTGCGCCCCAGATAGCAGCCATGTGCACGGCTGACTGCCCAACAGCTTGCCCACCTTGGAAAAACAGGCCGAGACCGATGCCAGGCACACAACGCGCTCCCGACAGCTCCCATCCTCACAGCTAGCTGCCCAGCGGCCAGACCGACATCCTTACTCAACCGACCTGCACGGCCCAACGCATGGGCGTCTGCCCAATCTGATTTCCCACAAACTCGGAACCAAAGGCCGGGACAGAGGCAGGGCACGCTGCGCTCGCCCAACTGCAGCCATGTGTACGGTTGACTGCCCAACGGCCTGACCCGCATCCTTACCCAGCCAACATGCACCGGGCAACGATTGTGGGTCTGCCAAATCTGATTTCCCACCAACTCGGGACAAAAAGGCCAGGACCGATGATGGGCAAGCACTGCGCCCCCGACAGCCACCATCTGAATGGCTAGCTGCCCAATGGCCTGGCCGCCATCCTCACCTACCCAACGCGCACGGCCCAACGCATGAGGGTCAGCCGAGTCTAATATCCCACAAACTCGGAACAAAGGGCCAGGACGAAAGCCGAGCATGCTGCGCGCGCCAGGCAGTAGCCATGCGCATGGCTGATTGCCCAACGGCCTGCCCCGCATCCCTACCCTTCCAACATGCACTAGGCAATGAATGGGGGTCTGCAAAATCTGATTTCCCACCACCTTGGAACAAAGGCCGGGACCGATGCCAGGCACGCAGCGCACGCCCGGCAGCAGCCGATGAGGGTCTGCCAAAGCTGTTTTCCCACCTCCTTGGAACAAAAGGCCAGGACCAATGCCAGGCACGCAGCGCGCGGCCAACAGTAGCCATCTGCACAGCCAACTGCCTAGCAGCCTGACCGACATCCTTACCCAGCCTACACGGCCCAAACGCATGAGGGTCGGCCCAATCTGATTTCCCACAAACTCGGAACAAACGGCTGCGACAGAGGCAGAGCACGCTCCGTGCGCCCCACTGCAGCCTTCGCACGGCTGACTGCCCAACAGCCGGACCCGCAACCTATACCTGTCCAACATGAATCAGGCACCGAATGAGGGTCTGCCAAAATCTTATTTCCCACCAAGACGGAACAAAGGGCCGAAACCGATGACAGGCATGCAGCTCGCGACCGACCGCAGCCATCTGCACGGCTAACTGCTCGGAGGCCTGGTCGGCTTCCTTACTTACCCAACATGCGCGGCCCAACACATGAGGGTCTGCCAAATCTGATTTCCCACAAAGTCGGAACAAGAGGCCGGGGCAGACGCAGAGCATGCCGCGCAGGCAATACCGCAGCAATGTGCACGGCTGACTGCCCAACGGCCTGACGCGCATCCTTACCTAGCCCACATGGACCGGGCAACGAATGAGGGTCTACCAAATCTGATTTCTCACCACCTTGGAACAAAAGGCCGGGACCGATGCCTGGCAGGCAGCGCGCGCCCAACTGCAGCCACCTGCATAGCTGACTGCCCAACGGCCAGGCAGACATCCTTACTCACACAACGTGCACAGCCCAGCGCAGGCGGGCCAGCCAAATCGGATTTCCCACAAACTCGGAACCAAAGGCCGCGACAGAGGTGGCGCACGCTGCGCTCACGCAGTGGCCTCGACGGCATTCCTCACTACTTCATGCCAAATCTGATTTCCCACAAACTCAAAACCAAAGGCCAGGACAGAGGCAGAGCATGTTGCGCGTGCCCAGCGGCCTGGCCGGCCTCCTCACTTACCCAACATGCACGGCCCTTCGCACGGGGGTCTGCCAAATCTGATTTCCCACAAACTCGAAACCAAAGGCCGGGATAGAGGCAGGGCACGCTGCGCTCGCCCAACTGCAGCCATGTGCACGGCTGACTGCCCAACGGCCTGACCCGCATCCTTACTCGGCCAACATGCACCGGGCAACGATTGTGGGTCTGCCAAATCTGATTTCCCACCACCTCGGAACAAAAGGCCAGGACCGATGCCAGGCACGCAGCGCGCCCGACAGTAGCAATCTGCACAGCTAATAGCCCAGCGGCTAGACCAACATCCTTACTCGCCCCACATGCATGCCCCAACGCATGTTGATCTGCCAAATCTGATTTCCCACGTACTCGGAACCGAAGGCCGGGACACAGGTAGAGCACGCTGCGCGCTCCCAGCGGCCACTGACAGCCCAACGGCATGACCATCATCCTTACTTAGCCAACACGCACGGGACACCGCATGGGGGCCTGCCATATTCGATTTCCCACCAGCTTGGAACAAAGGCCAGGAACCAACGCCGTGCGCTGTCACGGGGGCAGTGTTTTTGCGCAGCAAACCCCGTGCGGCCTTAGCACGTTCTACCGATTGAATGCACTTAGTTAGCCTTTCTCCTTAGCAAGTAGAACCTTGCTAGTTAGAAGCCCCAAGAGTACCTCAAAGAGAAAACCCACACACAAGAAGAGAGAGAAGCTCTGAGAATACAAAGAATGCTCTTGCTTTGGATGATTTATAAGTGAGGGTGGGGGTCTCCTTTTATAGGCAAAATCCCCCTTTACATCGATGGCTTGGATCTTGCTTCTAGAGTATTCTTACGATCCAAGGGCGACATTTGATTGGTATATACATCATCCATGACATCACCATCTATTTGACATAAGCCATGACATCACCATCTATTTGACATAAGCCATGACATCATGGTTCTAGAAAGTTCTACATATTTCTACAAGGCTCCCAAAAACTTTGCCAACTAGGATGTCTGTATGGCGCCCAGTAGGCATCCACATGGCGCCACTTTGTTGATGATGTGTCAGTTTGTTACAGCGCGCAGCGCGCGCGTGACAGCTGCCCGCCAAACGGCCCGCCCGGCACGCTGTGAACAATGCGGGAGGGGCTGCGGAAATTGATTCCCCACGCACGGGGTATAAATGACCAGAAACGAGTACAGGCAAGCCGCGCACGCCCGCCCGCACCCAGGCACACAACAAACTGCCCGACATGGCCGACAGGCAGTGCAGATTGCTGTGCACGTGGCTACGGGCGGGCGAGCAGGGCTTGCTCGTACTCATTTCTAGCCGTTTATACCCCGCATGCACGGCCCAACGCACGAGGATCTGCCAAATCTGATTTCCCACATACTCGGAACCAATGGCCGGGACACAGGCTGAGCACACTGTGCGCGCCCAGCGGCCATTGACTGCCCAACGGCATGACCATCATCCAACACGCACGGGGCACCGCATGGGGGCCTGCCATATCCGATTTCCGACCAGCTTGGAACAAAAGGCAGGAACATAGGCCAGGCGCGCAGCGCGCGCGCGACAGCTGCCCGCGCAACGGCCCGACCAGCATGCTGTGAACAATGTGGGAGGGGCTGCGGAAGTTGAATCCCCATGCGCGGGGTATAAACGGCCAGAAACCGGTACAGGCAAGCGCCGCGCGCCCGCCCGCACCCAGGCACACAGAAAACTGCCCGACGTGGCCGATAGGCAACGCAGTTTGCTGTGTGCGTGGCTCTGCGGGCTGGCGGGCGGGCGTGCGGGGATTACCTGTACCGGTTTCTAGACGTTTATACCCCGCGGGTGGGGAATCAATTTCCGCAGCCCCCCAAACCCTATATAGTATAAAAACACGCGCGCGCGCGCCGCACCGCACTTAGCACTTTGCACTTGGCACTTGGCACTTGGCACTTAAAAATTTGAAAGCGAGCAACCGGGCAACAGAGGCTAGGCGTGCAACCCGCACCATTTTCCCCACGTGGAACCGGCAGCCTAGGCTAGCCAACGTGCCCAGCGCAACAGCAGAGGGTCCGCCAACTCGGACTTCACACCAACATAGGGCAAAGGGCCGGAACCGAGGCAGGGCACCCAGCGCACGCCCACCCGCACCCACGCGCATGGCTGACTGCCCAACGGCCTGCCCAGCATCCCCACTTAGCCAACAGGCACGGGGCAACGTATGAGGAACTGCCCAATCGGCTTTCCCACCAATTTTATGCAAAAGGCAGGGACCGAGGCTAGGCATGCAGAGCGCGCGCCCGCCAGCAGCCCTGTGCACTGCTTACTGCCAAATCTGATTTCCCACCACCTTGGAACACGAGGCAGAGGTCGTTGCCAAGCACGCAGCCCGCCCAGCGCACGCCCGCAGTGACACGGGGCAAAGGGCCGGAACCGTGGCAGGGCACCAAGCGCGCGCCCGCCCGCACCCACGCGTACGGCTGACTGCCCAACGGCCTGCCCAGAGTCCCCACTTAGCCAACAGGCACGGGGCAAAGTATGAGGGCCTGCCCAACCGGCTTTCCCACCGATTTTACGGAAAAGGCAGGGACCGAGGCTAGGCACGCAGAGCGCGCGCCCGCCAACAGCCCTGTGCACAACTAACTGCCGAATCTGATTTCCCACCACCTTGGAACACGAGGCAAAGGCCTTTGCCAGGCACGCAGCCCGCCCAGCGCGCGCCCGCAGCAACATGGGGCAAAGGGCCGGAACCGTGGCAGGGCACCCAGCGCGCCCGCCCGCACCCACGCGCACGGCTGACTGCCCAATGGCCGGCCCAGCGTCCCTGATGAGTCTTTAAAAATGCATGTTTTCATACATATTTTGACCCATTTTAAGGACTTATTAACTTGAAAGAGCCTCATTTAGTGTGATATAATGGTTTAATTCATTTTAAATTCATTTTTATATTTTTCTGCATAAATTGCTTAAAAATCACAGTTTTTGCATAAATTTATGAAACCTGCTATTTTTGGAAAGTCTATTTTTGGAAAGTTTTGTGAAAATAATTTTTCTCATGAAATAAATTGAATTCTCTTCATCATTAGTTCATTCATACAAAATCATGAAGAATGATGTACATTTTTATTATCATTTCATGAGAAATGGGCCCACAGTCATGCATATGTGATATTAGGGGTAAAATTGTCTTTTCACATGAATTCACATCTGTTTTGTAGGAAATTGATTATATGGGTCCCATTTGTAAAGAATTGAGGCAAGGAATTGATTTTCAAGAGAAAGGAGAGCAGAATTGAAGAGAAAAGGGAATTGGAAGAAAATTGTAAAAAGTCGGCTTCATGGTCCCACACACACATGCACATGTGTGGGGCACACTTGTAAAACATCCAAGATGGGGTCCATTTACTTGTTACACATTTTCAAGAGATTTTGAAGAGAATTTGAAGAATATCTCATCAAAGATGGACAAGGAAAGCCACATAGGAGTTCTTTTTTGAGAAAGAGAAGATTTAATTGAAAAAAAATGCAAAAAAATATCCAAGCAACCTATTCCACGTCCAAAAGAGATTTTGGATCAGATTTTGATTGAAAATGTAAAGGAAAAAATCAAGGGAGAATTATCTAGAAGATCTCTTCAAGTTTGGAGCCAACAAGGAGAACTTTCCAAAAAAGGAAAGTTGACGATGCAAAGAGATAAAAGGGGAAGTTCTACACCTCATGTGGGCCAAGTTTGATTCTAAGAGAGGATTCTTATCTCTATTTCATCTCTCAAAAGATCTCAATGCAAGGTGGCAAAGACAAAGAAGGAAAGAAGCATCCAAGAGGGATTTCTGGACAAAACAAGCAAGGAAAGAAGAGAAAAATAAAAAGAAAAAAATCCCCAAGGATATTGCACGTCCAAAGCATTGGTTGGAGCCCTTTTTTCTTTCATTTTTTAATTATTTTTAATATTTTAAAGTTTGAGAAGGAGTAGGACTTGAAAAAGTATAAATAGGGCACCCTTCTCCCATATTCTTCATGGAAGAATTACCCACCTCCCACCTCTAGATTTCTACACTCCATCTCTCCCTCTCTTCTTCTCTCCATCTCAAGTCATCAAGGAGGCTTAGCCCTAAAGCCACACCACCAACCTTGAAGATCAACTAGAAGGAGGAATTCTTTTCCATCCTAGTATGTATAATCTTTTGGTTCAATTTTTTTTTCATCTTATGTAAAGGATTGTCATACTAGTTCAATAATATTCATCTTCTTATTCTTCTTATTCTTATGGTTGTATGATTGCTTGATTTGTGTTTTTCTTGTTTGGATTGACGACCCAAATAAAGAGCATACTTTAAGAAATTATTAGGCCTAGACTAAGGGAGAATTTGAGTGAATATACCGCCTTTGACTTCTTGTTATTACCGCCTTTTAACTTCAGTTATACCGCCTTTGACTTCCTGCAATTTTTATTTTCTTTCATTGCACTTTTAATTTTAAATTTCTACAATTTTATTTTCCTGCACTTCTATTTTATTTTCTGCACTTTTGTTATTTTTCTTGTTACATTCACATTGATTTTAAGTTTTGTTTTTGCATAGTTTGATGGTTGGATTAGGAATCATTGCATCTATTTTCTTATCATAAGATTTTGTGCATATTTAAGTTGATAAAAATTAAGCCTTCAGATCTGAATCTAATGATTAAATTCGGACTCAATTTATAAACAGCATAACTTAATAGTTTCAGCAAACTGCAAAAAAAAACAGTTTTTGACAAAAAGTTCGAAGTGGGTAGACCAATCAAATCATAGTATTTTTCTTTAAAACTTGGCAAAATTAAAGTTTAGGATGTGGTCTTTCATTCCCCAAAATTTCAGATCAAAATAATTTCGGAAGGTTTATGAACCAGAGGCTTAAACTTTGCCAATCAGTCAACCCGAATCAGAATTCCTGCACAGGATTTTGCAAAGTTGTCATATTCACGCATTCATAACTATTTCGTTTTAGATCCTTTTTCACTTTCATTTTTTTTGTTGGTTTCTTGAATCAGTAGAGCATGAATTCCAGCCATTAAATTTAGATTTAGGATGTATTAGAATAGTTCAAATCATGCATAATATTTGCATCAACATACTAGTTTTTCATACTTAGAATTTTTCAGCATCTCATGGCATGCATTGCATTATTAATTTTACTAACTTTCTAATTTTAATTTTGTTTCTACTTTTATGTTTTTGATTGTTTTAGTTAATTTCCATAATTAAATATCTTTCTAAACTTGTTTTAATTGAAGGTTTTAAATTGAAAAGTTTACTGGTTTTGGAAATTCTAACCTAGGAAAGTTTCTAATTTTTTTTATTTTGTTTTTAACATTGTTTAGTTTAGTTAGTTTCTAATTTTAGTTTTTATTTTTGGAAGTTCTAACTTGTGTTTTAGTTTTGCAGCAATTTTAGTTTTATTTTAGGAATTTTTAGATTTAGGAAAGTTTCTTTCACTAGTTTGTAACTAATTTAATTTTGGTAAGTAGAATGTATGTATTTGTTAGATTATAAATTAGGCTAGTTTTAGATTTTTATTTAAGACAGGTTACAAGTTAAAAATACCTTAAACACATTGCTCCCTGAGGATCGACCTGGTCTCACT
Source organism: Sextonia rubra (assembly GCA_037013555.1). Classification (NCBI taxonomy): domain Eukaryota; kingdom Viridiplantae; phylum Streptophyta; class Magnoliopsida; order Laurales; family Lauraceae; genus Sextonia; species Sextonia rubra. The sequence goes on from JASUAD010000008.1 coordinate 589,499, forward strand.
AGTTTTATTACTACATCGCAGCTCTGCACTTGGAATTCACGATCAAGTTTTTGGCGCCGTTGCCGGGGAGCGCCGTTTAAGGTAACTTTTCTAACTTTCCTTATTTACATTGCTTGTGGGTGTGGTTTAATTTTGGCATCTGGCTAGAAATTGGAGGACATGCGTGGAATGATGAGTCGCCCTAATTTGGAATAGGAATGTGCATGGAATGCTAGAAAGTACACATCACTGCTATTTTTAGAAACTTTCTAAAATCAGGAAAAGTTACTGTTTTTTAACTTGTCTCAACTTCTTTTGGGAAGAAAGTATACCAAAAGTGATCTAATCATTGTCCTTAATCTTCTCGGTGTCTAAGAAAGCCTTTGCCCCTGTAGTGCGCGACAGCTTGTCTGTTCAGGAAACTGGTCCTTCAAACGGGTCCATCTGTGACTCTACCACTTCCTGGTGGCTAACTGGCCGAGTTGGTTTCATAAGACCGGATTGGAGAACTAGAGGAAACTTTTCAACCTTAAGGAGTTGCTTAGACGTCTTTTTTTTCTAACTTAGGTTTTTTTTTATTTTTCTTTTAAAAAAAAAAGCATTTGTGGGAATCCACAAACATGAGACTTAATAATGGGCAAACTAATGGGAATGGAATCAATACTGATGGCCCACCAAAGTCTTGGCGTACCTTGTGTGAACAAGAAAGAATTGAAAAGTTACATCAAAGAAATTGTTCAGCTAGATCTTATGAATGGGAATGGGCCAATCACTATGATCATTATTACAATGAGGAATTTGAGGATTTTAATGGAATGGTTAGTTCAGATGATCCACCAATAAGGGTCCCACATGATTACCCACACCTCACACAATCATTCACTCATTTTGATACGGATGTGGGATTTCAATGGCGAGCTGAATCAAATTCAAATCAATGGCATTACCATAATGAAATGGATAACATGTGTGGTCCAAATTGGGATGATCACTCACTAAACAATTGGCGTAATGGGCCCAATATGGATCATGTCTCTTATTCCCAAGAATTTATTCAGGCTGGGTTGTACGACTATCCCTCGCAGGATACATCATATGTACCCCCTTCTTCTCCCTGGTCATATGCACCTCATAATCCCTCTCCGCCTGAATGGTCATATGAACCACCACCACCCCTGAAGAATTCTTTGGAGGATACTTTAGCCAAATTGATTGAGTTCACACACAATGCCATGCAAACCATACAACAAAATGAACAACACATGAAAAGCCTAATGACTTCGATTAATCAAACCGGGCTTGAAATGAGAAAACAAAATGCCACTCTTGGAATTAAAGATGATCCTACATTCATTGAAAATCTCATAGTTATGGATCACACAAACACACAGTGGATATCCAAGGGTGTACATGAGTACATGGATGATGGTGTGATGCATGAACCAATTGATGAATCACATGAGCCTATGTGCCCCACTTTTCCTCAGTACCGGCCATTCCACTTCATTAAAGAGGAATCAATGCCCTTTTACATAAATCCTTTCTATGATTCCGATTCCTCTGATGAATTTGGCATTGTAGTCCTTCACAAATTTGATGTTCCTACAATTGAGGAAACTGCAAATGAACCTACTAAGCCTCAAAAGGAAGATTACAATTGGGAGGATGACCCCATTTTTTAGATTTCTGAGTTGAATAATCTGGAATCTTTAGAATCATGTACTGACTTCTTCATGAAATCTGATGATCCAACCCTTAGAGAAATTGCCCTTGCATTTATTGGCCCTCAATGTTATTCAGAAAAACTTGCAGAATTAAGGAATAGTGGTCCCATTCAGACACCCAAGTCCGATAATTTGGAATCCTTTCAGCTCGTGCCTAAACAGACTGTGGAAATCAATTTAAAAGAATTTGTGGCACGCGAGGACCTAGGGCCACCTAGCTGTTCATTGCATCCTCTCCTCTCTTTCAGATATCCATTTTTAAGGGAGGAGGAAGAAATTTTCTTTATGGTCCCTTCTTCACACAGTCTACAGAAATATGCAATCCTCATGGTTTCATCTCTTTCTGTGCTTCTTGTAAACTGTGTGGAGGAAAATTTCATTTGGGATCCGGGTGGACTCATGATTTCGAATTCAGTAGTGTAGTTTTTTTTCTTTTCTTTTTAGTATCGATATTTCCTTTTAGAATAGCTTCTTGCCTTTTTGTTCTTGTTTTTCTATTTTGTTTAACTTTGGACAGGGAGCAGCTCGAACACATCTTCAGGTGACTTTTTCTCTCTACTCTCATTTACATTTATATTTCCTCATGTTATTTTTACAATTCTTTATTGCATGCATAAACATCGAGGACGATGTTCATCTTAGGATGGGGGATGGGAACAAGCACGCTTGTCCAATTTTAGACAAAATTTTTTTTGATTTTTCTATCACTTTTATCATTTTAGTCAGTTTTTAATGATTTTAGTTTTTTTTAAAAAACAAAAAAAATTAGGACCTTTATTTCTTTTTCGTTGGTATTTATTTTTCATTTTGGAAAATAAATTTTTCAAAAGAATTGAAGCGATTTGAAGATATATAGAAATCTGGAATTTTGATACTTTTGGAAGGAAGTAAAAAGAAAGTTTGCATTTTCTAAAGGAAAAAACCTATCAGAAGATTACCAAAACTTGCTCTTCACATACACACACGTATACATTTTTCAAAATTTTGGATATGAAGCTTTGATGCTGTTTGTTTTTGGAATTTTTCTGGAGAATACAATGTGAACTTGAAATTTAGTTTGTAGATATTTTTGTTTCCTAGTTCATTTTTGAAACCAAAATGAATTAATTCGAGTGAAATGAGAACTACCACCTAGTATTTACTTTGGTTTAAAAAAAAAGAGTGAAAATAAAAAAAAGAGCATATAATGAGCAATTTATGACTAGTTTGGGTTCGTAGCCTTTTTAACTCGAGCTAGTAAGCCCGGAGGGATATTTCCATATCTAGTACCCTAAAGCCATCTGGTTTGGGAGTCATTGGCCTAACGCTCGCTACATGGGTTAAATAGAAAGCTTAATGGACCTAAACATTGCACAGTCACAGGAAAAAAAAAAAGAAAATAAAGATGAATTATGGCCCAACGAGTGTCCGTAGAAATTTTCAAGGGATATGTGCGGAAATGCATAAGGACTAAGTTTGCTCCTTAGATCTCAACTTTTGCTATATCATATGAACTTGGAAAATTCTACGTTGGAAAAAGTAAGAGAGTGAAGAGTGTCCGTAAGAGTTTGCAAGGAAGTATGTGCGAGGAAGGACAAGGACTAGATTTGCTCTCTGGATTCTAACTTTTCTTATATCGTATGAACTTGGGAACTCTTGCGTCGGAAAAAGATAGTGAGAGAAAAAGAGGCCAACCGAAGTAAATAGTGAAGTGGCAACTATCTTAGTAACTTTGAGAGGAAATTTCTTTTTGCTAAATTTCAGGGGATCAGACTATTTGAAGGAAAAATTCTATTTTTGCAGCATTATTGTAGAATATCCGAAATAGGTTTTTGATGTATACAGTTTCCCACAATGCACGCAAGTTGGTTTGAATTTGAGAAAGTTTTTGAGAATAGAATTGTGGACTGGAATTTGAAAAGTCTGAAAGTGTAATTATTCCAGATTTCGAAAATATCTGATATGAGTGAATTTTCTTTTGGGGAATTTCTTTTCTCTTTTTTTCATTTGTTTTTTTTTCATTAAACAAAAAAAGAGAATTTTGTGGGTATATTCACTGTAAACTCTCACGAGGCACAACTCGTCCACTAGAGGGAACCTAGGGGTTTAAGGGCTTGCTGCATAAACTAAATGCAGTCGAGAGTGCCAGCGAAAGTGGCGTTGCATTCATGTTTAATTTTATTGCATTGCATTAGTTTAAGATTAGATTAGGTTAGGATGAATTCCTCATATTTTATCACATTTTTTGCTAGGGACTAGCAAAACGCTGGTTGGGGGGTGCAAAAACTTGATCGTGAACTCCAAGTGCAGAGCTACGATGTAGTAATAAAACTGGTGAGACCAGGTCGATCCTCAGGGAGCAATGTGTTTAAGGTATTTTTAACTTGTAACCTGTCTTAAATAAAAATCTAAAACTAGCCTAATTTATAATCTAACAAATACATACATTCTACTTACCAAAATTAAATTAGTTACAAACCAGTGAAAGAAACTTTCCTAAATCTAAAAATTCCTAAAATAAAACTAAAATTGCTGCAAAACTAAAACACAAGTTAGAACTTCCAAAAATAAAAACTAAAATTAGAAACTAACTAAACTAAACAATGTTAAAAACAAAATAAAAAAAATTAGAAACTTTCCTAGGTTAGAATTTCCAAAACCAGTAAACTTTCCAATTTAAAACGTTCAATTAAAACAAGTTTAGAAAGATATTTAATTATGGAAATTAACTAAAACAATCAAAAACATAAAAGTAGAAACAAAATTAAAATTAGAAAGTTAGTAAAATTAATAATGCAATGCATGCCATGAGATGCTGAAAAATTCTAAGTATGAAAAACTAGTATGTTGATGCAAATATTATGCATGATTTGAACTATTCTAATACATCCTAAATCTAAATTTAATGGCTGGAATTCATGCTCTACTGATTCAAGAAACCAACAAAAAAAATGAAAGTGAAAAAGGATCTAAAACGAAATAGTTATGAATGCATGAATATGACAACTTTGCAAAATCCTGTGCAGGAATTCTGATTCGCGTTGACTGATTGGCAAAGTTTAAGCCTCTGGTTCATAAACCTTCCGGAATTATTTTGATCTGAAATTTTGGGGAATGAAAGACCACATCCTAAACTTTAATTTTGCCAAGTTTTAAAGAAAAATACTATGATTTGATTGGTCTACCCACTTCGAACTTTTTGTCAAAAACTGTTTTTTTGCAGTTTGCTGAAACTATTAAGTTATGCTGTTTATAAATTGAGTCCGAATTTAATCATTAGATTCAGATCTGAAGGCTTAATTTTCATCAACTTAAATATGCACAAAATCTTATGATAAGAAAATAGATGCAATGATTCCTAATCCAACCATCAAACTATGCAAAAACAAAACTTAAAATCAATGTGAATGTAACAAGAAAAATAACAAAAGTGCAGAAAATAAAATAGAAGTGCAGGAAAATAAAATTGTAGAAATTTAAAATTAAAAGTGCAATGAAAGAAAATAAAAATTGCAGGAAGTCAAAGGCGGTATAACTGAAGTTAAAAGGCGGTAATAACAAGAAGTCAAAGGCGGTATATTCACTCAAATTCTCCCTTAGTCTAGGCCTAATAATTTCTTAAAGTATGCTCTTTATTTGGGTCGTTAATCCAAACAAGAAAAACACAAATCAAGCAATCATACAACCATAAGGATAAGAAGAATAAGAAGATGAATATTATTGAACTAGTATGACAATCCTTTACATAAGATGAAGAAAAAATTGAACCAAAAGATTATACATACTAGGATGGAAAAGAATTCCTCCTTCTAGTTGATCTTCAAGGTTGGTGGTGTGGCTTTAGGGCTAAGCCTCCTTGATGACTTGAGATGGAGAGAAGAAGAGAGGGAGAGATGGAGTGTAGAAATCTAGAGGTGGGAGGTGGGTAATTCTTCCATGAAGAATATGGGAGAAGGGTGCCCTATTTATACTTTTTCAAGTCCTACTCCTTCTCAAACTTTAAAATATTAAAAATAATTAAAAAATGAAAGAAAAAAGGGCTCCAACCAATGCTTTGGACGTGCAATATCCTTGGGGATTTTTTTCTTTTTATTTTTCTCTTCTTTCCTTGCTTGTTTTGTCCAGAAATCCTTCTTGGATGCTTCTTTCCTTCTTTGTCTTTGCCACCTTGCATTGAGATCTTTTGAGAGATGAAATAGGGATAAGAATCCTCTCTTAGAATCAAACTTGGCCCACATGAGGTGTAGAACTTCCCCTTTTATCTCTTTGCATCGTCAACTTTCCTTTTTTGGAAAGTTCTCCTTGTTGGCTCCAAACTTGAAGAGATCTTCTAGATAATTCTCCCTTGATTTTTTCCTTTACATTTTCAATCAAAATCTGATCCAAAATCTCTTTTGGACGTGGAATAGGTTGCTTGGATATTTTTTTGCATTTTTTTTCGATTAAATCTTCTCTTTCTCAAAAAAGAACTCCTATGTGGCTTTCCTTGTCCATCTTTGATGAGATATTCTTCAAATTCTCTTCAAAATCTCTTGAAAATGTGCAACAAGTAAATGGACCCCATCTTGGATGTTTTACAAGTGTGCCCCACACATGTGCATGTGTGTGTGGGACCATGAAGCCGACTTTTTACAATTTTCTTCCAATTCCCTTTTCTCTTCAATTCTGCTCTCCTTTCTCTTGAAAATCAATTCCTTGCCTCAATTCTTTACAAATGGGACCCATATAATCAATTTCCTACAAAACAGATGTGAATTCATGTGAAAAGACAATTTTACCCCTAACATCACATATGCATGACTGTGGGCTCATTTCTCATGAAATGATAATAAAAATGTACATCATTCTTCATGATTTTGTATGAATGAACTAATGATGAAGAGAATTCAATTTATTTCATGAGAAAAATTATTTTCACAAAACTTTCCAAAAATAGACTTTCCAAAAATAGCAGGTTTCATAAATTTATGCAAAAACTGTGATTTTTAAGCAATTTATGCAGAAAAATATAAAAATGAATTTAAAATGAATTAAACCATTATATCACACTAAATGAGGCTCTTTCAAGTTAATAAGTCCTTAAAATGGGTCAAAATGTGTATGAAAACATGCATTTTTAAAGACTCATCAGTCCCCACTTAGCCAACAGGCACGGGGCAACGTATGAGGGCCGGCCCAACCGGCTTTCCCACCGATTTTACACAAAAGGCAGGGACCGAGGCTAGGCACGAAGAGCGCGCGCCCGCCAGCAGCCTTGTGCACAGTTAACTGCCAAATCTGATTTCCCACCCCGTTGGAACACGAGGCAGAGGCCGTTGCCAGGCGCGCAGCCCGCCCAGCGCACGCCCGCAGCGACATGGGGCAAAGGGCCGGAACCGTGGCAGGGCACCCAGCGCGCACCCGCCCACACCCATGCGCACGGCTGACTGCCGAACGGCCTGCCCAGCGTCCCCACTTAGGCGACAGGCACGGGGCAACGTATAAGGGCCTGCCCAATCGGCTTTCCCACCAATTTTACGCAAAATGCAGGGACCGAGGCTAGGCATGCAGAGCGCGCGCCCGCCAGCAGCCCCGTGCACAACTAACTGCCAAATCTGATTTCCCACCACCTTGGAACACGAGCCAGAGGCCGTTGCCAGGCACGCAGGCCGCCCAGCGCGCTCCCGCAGCGCACGCCCGACAGCAGCCATCTGCCCAATGGGAAGGCCTGCCAAATCAGATATCCCACAAAGTTGGAAAAAAAGGCCGGGGCAGAGGCAGAGCGCGCAGCGCGCGGCCGACAACAGCCCTGCGCGTGACTGCCCGCCCAATGGCCCGACCGGCATGCCAAGAACAATGAGGGAGAGGCTACGGAAACTGATTCCCCACGCGCGGGGTATAAACGGCCAGAAATGAGTACAAGCAAGCACTGCGCCCCCGCCCGCACCAAGGCGCCCAGCAAACTGCCCGACGTGCCCAGCCGGCAGCACAGCAACATGCCCGACATGCCCGCCCGCACATGACGGGCTGCCAGAAACGATTTCCCACCCGGTCGGAACAAATGGCCGAAACCGATGGAAGCCACGCTGCGTGCAGGCTCGGCACGATGGGCGCGCCCAACAAACCGAAGGACCGACCGGTGTCGTTCTTTACCCAATAGGCACCGCACACAGTATAGGAGGGGCTACGGAAATTGATTCCTCACGCGCGGGGTATAAACGGCCAGAAATGAGTACAGGCATGCACCGCGCGCCCGCCCGCAACCAGGCGCCCAGCAAACTGCCCGAGGTGCCCAGCAGGCGGCACAGCAACGTGCCCAACGTGCCCGCCCGCACAAGAGGGACTGCTAGAACCGATTTCCCACCCGGTTGGAACAAATGGCCGCGACCGATGGAACGCACGCTGCGCGCGCGCCCGCCACGGTGGGCACGTCCAACAAACCGAAGGACCAACCGTGGTCGTTCCCTAGCCGATAGGCATCGCATACTGTATAGGAGGGGCTACGGAAATTGATTCCTCACGCACGGGGTATAAACGGCCAGAAATCAGTACAGGTAGGCGCCGGATGCCCGCCCTCACCCAGCGCCCAGCAAACTGCCCGACGTGCCCAGCGGGCAGCACAATGACATGCCCGACGTGCTCGCCCGCACAAAAGGGGCTGCCAAAATGAATCAGGCACCGAATGAGGGTCTGCCAAAATCTTATTTCCCACCAAGATGGAACAAAGGGCCGAAACCGATGACAGGCACGCAGCTCGCGACCGACCGCAGCCATCTGCACGGCTAACTGCCCAGAGGCCTGGTCGGCTTCCTTACTTACCCAACATGCGCAGCCCAACACATGAGGGTCTGCCAAAGCTGATTTCCCGCAAAGTCAGAACAAGAGGCCGGGGCAGACGCAGAGCATGCTGCGCGCGCACGACCGCAGCAATGTGCACGGCTGACTGCCCAACGGCCTGACACGCATCCTTACCTAGCCCACATGGACCGGGCAACGAATGAGGGTCTGCCAAATCTGATTTCTCACCACCTTGGAACAAAAGGCCGGGACCGATGCCTGGCACGCAGCGCGCGCCCAATTGCAGCCACCTGCATAGCTGACTGCCCAACGGCCAGGCAGACATCCTTACTCACACAACGTGCACAGCCCAGCGCAGGCGGGCTAGCCAAATCGGATTTCCCACAAACTCGGAACCAAAGGCCGCGACAGAGGTGGCGCACGCTGCGCGCACGCAGTGGCCTCGACGGCATTCCTCACTACTTCATGCCAAATCTGATTTCCCACAAACTCGGAACCAAAGGCCAGGACAGAGGCAGAGCACGCTGCGCGCGCCCAGCGGCCTGGCCGGCCTCCTCACTTACCCAACATGCACGGCCCTTCGCACGGGGGTCTGCCAAATCTGATTTCCCACAAACTCGGAACCAAAGGCCGGGACAGAGGCAGGGCACGCTGCGCTCGCCCAACTGCAGCCATGTGCACAGCTGACTGCCCAACGGCCTGACCCGCATCGTTACCCGGCCAACATGCACCGGGCAACGATTGAGGGTCTGCCAAATCTGATTTCCCACCACCTCAGAACAAAAGGCCAGGACCGATGCCAGGCATGCAGCGCGCCCGACAGCAGCAATCTACACAGCTAATAGCCCAGCGGCTAGACCAACACCCGTACTCGCCCCACATGCACGGCCCAACGCATGTTGATCTGCCAAATCTGATTTCCCACGTACTCGGAACCGAAGGCCGGGACATAGGTAGAGCACGCTGCGCGCTCCCAGCGGCAACTGACAGCCCAACGGCATGACCATCATCCTTACTTAGCCAACACGCACGGGACACCGCATGGGGGCCTGCCATATCCGATTTCCCACCAGCTTGGAACAAAGGCCAGGAACCAACGCAGAGCGCGCAGCGCGCGCGCGACAGCTGCCTGCCAAACGGCCCGCCCGACACGCTGTGAACAATGCGGGAGGGGCTGCGGAAATTGATTCCCCACGCGCGGGGTATAAATGGCCAGAAACGAGTACAGGCAAGCCGCGCACGCCCGCCCACACCCGGGCTCACAGCAAACTGCCCGACGTGGCCGACAGGCAGCGCAGTTTGCTGTGCACGTGGCTGTGGGCGGGCGAGCAGGGCTTGCCCGTACTCATTTCTAGCCGTTTATACCCCGCATGCACGGCCCAACGCACGAGGATCTGCCAAATCAGATTTCCCACATACTCGGAACCAAAGGCCGGGACACAGGCTGAGCACGCTGTGCGCGACCAGTGGCCACTGACTGCCCAACGGCATGACCATCATCCAACACGCACGGGGCACTGCATGGGGGCCTGCCATATCCGATTCCCGACCAGCTTGGAACAAAAGGCAGGAACATAGGCCAGGCGCGCAGCGCGCGGCGACAGCTGCCCGCGCAACAGCCCGACCAGCATGCTGTGAACAATGTGGGAGGGGCTGCGGAAATTGATTCCCCACGCGCGGGGTATAAACGGCCAGAAACCAGTACAGGGAAGCCACGCGCGCCCGCCCGCACCCAGGCGCATAGAAAACTGCCCGACGTGGCCGACAGGCAGCGCAGTTTGCTGTGCGCGTGGCTCTGCAGGCTATCGGGCGGGCGCGCGGGGATTGCCTGTACTGGTTTCTAGCCGTTTATACCCAGCGCGTGGGGAATCAATTTCCGCAGCCCCCCAAACCCTATATAGTATAAAAACACGCGCGCGCGCACCGCACCGCACTTAGCACTTTGCACTTGGCACTTGGCACTTAAAAATTTGAAAGCGAGCAACCGGGCAGCAGAGGCTAGGCGTGCAACCAGCACCATTTTCTCCACGTGGAACCGGCAGCCTAGGCTAGCCAACGTGCCCAGCGCAACAACAGAGGGTCCGCCAACTCGGACTTCACACCAACATAGGGCAAAGGGCCGGACCGAGGCAGGGAACCCAGCGCACGCCCGCCCGCACCCACGCACACGGCTGACTGCCCAACGGCCTGCCCAGCATCCCCACTTAGCCAACAGGCACGGGGCAACGTATGAGGAACTGCCCAATCGGCTTTCCCACCAATTTTATGCAAAAGGCATGGACCGAGGCTAGGCATGCAGAGCGCGCGCCCGCCAGCGGCCCTGTGCACTGTGTTGGAAGTAGGTGGGTCTCGTGGATAGATTTTCAAAACTTTTGATCCACTTGACACAGGGATCAACTATCCATAAGACCAAAACCCAATCCAGGATGCGTTACCCTCAATCTCGTGACCATGTACAGTAAAATTATACCAGCACTAAACATCCAAAATAACCTACGACATGCAAGAAGTAGATCATACCTTTGGAGACCCGCAGTGCTCTAATGGACTTCTTCAAGACCTCTTAGCCTTCCACGCTATGACCCCCGAATTGGATTTCTTTTCTCAAGAAGAACGGTGGAATCTTCAGGAGAAAATCCCAACTCGAGACTCCAAGGAACTAGAAGAAAGGAGAGGAGAGTAACTCGCGCAACTCTTGCACGAAAGGGTTTTGGGCGTGAGAGGAACTCTTTTGGACGTCCAAGGATATTTTATAGACTTCCAAATCTCTCCCTTGTCTAATTGAAATAGAAGTCTTACTTCCAAAACAATTAGCAACTTTCTCCTTTCCAAACTCTTATTTCTAGAGTCCAAGTCGGATTAGTGTTTTCCAATATCTTGGGCTAGCGTGGGGACCACTAGGGATTCCTTAGAAAGCTGGCTCCAACTGGAACACCGCGACCCCACATCTCATGTGCAATCCGGGCCCACAGTTAATTGCAAATAACACCACTATATAAATGCAATTGCACTCCAGTCTTAGGAATAAATTACAATGAAGACCCTAAACTTCCCAATTACCACAAGTAGGCCCCTCTATCAATATCCGTGGATCAATTGGAATAAATCCGTCTCTTCCAATCTAAGTTCCACATCTTATTATCCTTGAGCCCCAATTAATCACAGTAATCATCAGTACCATCCAATTAACTCTTAATTGAGATGGGTGCGCACTTACTAATGACAAATCCATTAATTGGCACAAGGGGATAATAGAGATAGATTCCATCTTGATCATTCAACGTTCCCACAGTTCTACTACCATATACCCAAGACACCGAGGTGTTAACCTATAGTCGGCCTCACTCATTGGTGACTCAAAGCAAATGAATAGATAGAAACTTGAGTTCGTCAATGTCTCAGGATTGAGAGCCTATTGCAAGGGAATTATGAGAGCATACCTTATTATTGAGACGGAATACCATAAGGTGCATCTCATGGTCCTTCAATACATCCAATGTACCAGCACCATTGATCCAGAATCTTACATTCTGATGATTGAGACAAATCACACTATCTCATAGTGATCAAAGTGCTGCAACCTTATCAAATGAGATGCCCAATCTCATTACTGGTTGTGAAGCTATTTTAAGTATAAGATTTGTGACATATATCTCCCGCGTGTGGATCTCATCCATGCACATATATCACATCTAATATACTAATGGGACCCGGTTCAACTCATGAACCATTATGTCATACGTATTGGTCATGTGCATGAAGTAGTAGAATAACATTCATCTTATGAAAGTAAAGCATGATATTATTGATAAATAAAGAAATTAATCAATTTATTACATCAACTGATGGATTGAGTCCACAAAAACTAACAATCTCCCACTTGGGCTCAATGCCAGTCAGGGTTGCATCTCATGCCCATCCCTTCCACATGTTGCTCAAAGACTTTGGTAGTCAAAGGCTTAGTAAAGGGATCTGCTAAATTGTCTGCAGAGGCTATCTTGGTAATAGCAATATCGCCTCTCTGCACAATCTCTCTGACTAAGTGATACTTCCTCTGTACATGCTTTTGGCTTTTATGGCTTCTGGGTTCCTTTGACTGAGCGACTGCCCCGCTGCTGTCACAGTAAACTGTGAGTGGCTGTCGTGCCAAAGGTACCACCCCAAGTTCCAAAAGGAATCTTTTAAGCCATACTGCTTCCTTAGCTGCTTCACAAGCTGCTACATATTCAGCTTCCGAGGTTGAATCAGCGGTACATTCTTGTTTTATACTCCTCCAGCTGATAGCTCCGCCTCCAAGCATAAATACATAACCAGAGGTGGATTTCCTAGAATCCTTATCTGACATAAAGTCAGAATCTGTGTATCCGACTGGAATCAACTCATCACTGCTATAAATCAAAATGTAATCTCTAGTCCTTCTCAAGTATTTGAGAATACATTTTACAGCAGTCCAATGTTCAGGTCCTGGATTGGATTGATATCTGCTGACTAGGCCCACTACATAACAGATATCTGGTCTAGTACATAACATAGCATACATGAGGCTACCAACAGCCGAAGCGTATGGTATCGACCTCATTTGCTCATTTTCCTCGGGTGTCTTAGGACACTGATCCTTGGAAAGGTGCACTCCATGCCTGAAAGGTGTGATACCCTTCTTGGAGTCTTGCATTGCAAATCGTACTAGCACCTTATCTATGTATGCAGCTTGGGATAAGCCAATCATCCTATTTTTCCGGTCTCGATAGAGTTTGATCCCTAGGATGTAACTAGCTTCTCCCAAGTCCTTCATATCAAAAGTCTTGGCTAACCAAACTTTTACCGTTGACAACATTCCTATGTCTTTCCCCAGGAGAAGGATGTCATCGACATATAAAACCAGAAAAACTACCCTGTCACCTTCACTTTTCATGTACACACATGACTCATCCGGATTTTCACAAAAACCAAATGACTTGATTGCCTGGTCAAAACGGATATTCCAGCTTCGGGATGCCTGCTTCAGTCCATAAATAGACTTCTGCAGTTTGCAAACTTTTTGCTCCTGGTTTTTAGCTACAAAACCGTCTGGCTGCACCATATAGATGTCTTCCTCAAGATGGCCGTTGAGAAAAGCCGTCTTGACATCCATTTGCCAAATCTCGTAATCGAGATGAGCCGCAATGGATAAGAGTATCCGGATGGATTTGAGCATGGCTACTGGCGAGAAGGTTTCCTCATAATCGATCCCCTCTTTCTGAGTATATCCTTTCGCAACAAGCCTAGCCTTATAGGTCTCCACTCTTCCATCTGGTCCTCTTTTTCTCTTGTAGACCCACTTGCACCCAATAGGTTTAATATTGGCAGGCAAGTCCACAAGTGTCCAGACCTGATTTGAGTACATAGACTCCATCTCAGCTTTCATAGCATCTTGCCAGCGTCCCGAGTCTAAGTCATTTATTGCTTCATCATAGTTAGAGGGATCTTGTTCTGGCTCTTCTGGGATTGCTTCATAAGACTCTCCCAAGAATGAGAACCTGTCAGGGGGTCTGACAATCCTCCCACTACGACGAGGTACTGGTGTAACTACTAGGTCTGGTAAGGGCGGTTCTTCCTCAAGTCCGGTCATACTTGGATTTGGAATTGATTGCTCCTGAATCTCTTCCAAGATCACCTTTTCTAAAAATTTCTGGTCCATCATATAATCTTCCTCCAGAAAAACCGCATTGGTGCTGACCAGCACTTTCTGCTCTCTGGGATTATAGAATAACCAACCTTTAGTTCCTTTAGGATATCCTACAAATGTGCATACTTCCGACTTCGCTTCCAACTTATCCGTCTTAACCTTGAGCACGTGTGCTGGACAACCCCAAATGTGTAAATGTTGTAGACTAGGCTTTCGCCCAGACCACAATTCTCGGGGAGTCTTGGGTATAGACTTAGATGGTACGAGGTTTAGTATGTACATTGCAGTATCCAAAGCATATCCCCAAAAGGATATAGGTAATCTTGAGAAACTCAGCATAGACCTAATCATATCTAAAAGAGTCCGGTTCCTTCTTTCTGCTACTCCATTCTGTTGAGGCATACCAGGAGCAGACAACTGGGATAGAATCCCATTTTCTGATAAGTAACCCATAAAATCAGCAGAGAGATATTCCCCTCCTCGATCTGATCGAAGAGTCTTGATACTCTTACCTAATTGCTTTTCCGCTTCCGCTCGAAATTCTTTGAACTTTTCAAAAGCTTCGGACTTGCGGTGCATAAGGTATATGTAACCATATCTTGAGTAATCATCTGTGAAAGTGATGAAGTACTCATATCCTCCTCTGGCCCTGACATTAATGGGTCCGCAGACATCAGTATGCACTAATTCCAATAAATCTTTGGCCCTATTACCCTTAGCTGAAAAGGGTCTTTTAGTCATTTTACCTTCCAAACAGGACTCACAGATAGGCATTGGTTCTACCACCAATGAAGGTAAGATACCATCTTTCACTAGCCTCTCAATCCTGTTAAGGTTTATATGACCTAGCCTCAGGTGCCAAAGTTTTGTTGGATTAGATGAAGGTGACTTTCTCTTTAATGATGATCTACTAATTGTTTCAGTATCATGTATCTCATACATCGTGGGAGTTAACAAATAAAGTCCATTGGTTACCTTGCCAGAACATATGAAAGTACCATTCCTCTTTATGACAACTTCAGTACCAAAAGTAATAGAATAACCTTTATTCACCAAACTAGAGACTGAAATTAAATTCCGCCTTAAAGACGGTACATATAATGTTTCTGACAAAACCAATTTCTTATTTGAAAAACATAAAGTAATGACTCCTACTGAAACAGCCTCCGCCTTAGCGTCAGATCCTAGGTTGACAATGATTTCTCCATCACTTAGCCTCCTGGTTTCCCTGAACCCCTGCAACGTATTACATATGTGATTAGTTGCCCCGGAATCCACACACCAGGATTCTGAAGTACCAGTTGCAAAACTAACTTCAGATATAAGTGACTCAATCATACCTGGGGTCTTTTTCTTAGACAGATATTCTGGACAATTCCTCTTCCAATGTCCTGTCTTACCACAATGGAAACACTTTCCTTTTGTCCCTGAACCCTTAGCTTTAGCCACGCCACCAGTTGGACCATTCTCCACCTTAGGACCCTTTGGAACTGATTTCTTTTTGCCTTTCCGCCCTTTGCCTTTCGGCTTGGACTTGGCATCTGACTTTTCTGTCATTAAGGCAGTTGGTTTCTTCTTCATAATCCCTTCAGTTGCTACCAGCTGACTAGATAGCTCAGCTAGAGTCAGATTCATTTTATTCATATTATAATTGACCTTGAAATTGTTGAATGACTCTGGTAGTGACTCAAGGATTATGTCAATCTGCGATTCTGCATCAATCGCAGCTCCCAGTACATCTAACTCATTTAATGAGTCCATCATTTTCAACATGTGTTCCTGTACTGATGTACCTTCAGCCATCTTGGTGCTAATGAGCACCCTCATGGCTGCCTGCCTAGCAGGTCTGCCTTGTTCTGCAAACATCTCCTTTAAGTTCGATATCATATCATATGCAGTCTTATAAGATTGATGTTGATGTTGCAGCACACTAGACATGGATGCCAGAATGTAACATCGGGCCATCTCATCGTCTTTGGCCCATTTGGTGTAAAGGTCCTTTTCTGCTTCTGATGCATCTGGGCCAGGCTCTTCAAGGGGGTTTTTGGTAAGGACATATTTATATCCTGAAGCTGTCAGGACAATATCCAGATTCCGTTTCCAGTCTACATAGTTGGATCCCACCAACTTATTCTGGTTGAGGATGGTCGCAAGTGGATTGAAAGTATTCGAATTCATGCTTGTAATACTGTAGCACATAACCATACATTCAATTAATGAATTTAAATGACATTAGGGTTTAGTATTCTACCAAATTTATGTGGGAATCCTCATAACCACAAAATTCAGAATACATCGGAATCCCAATTCTGCGGGGTATGCCTCCTTGGGGAGTGCATATACCTCCTAGACTGGTGCGGATCAAAGTTGGTCAAAATTTGGATTAAGACTAACTATCCATGATCCCCTTCATTCATTATAATCTAGGTATCTCATACCAAATAATGTATGACTCCCAATTAGCTTTGGTTTCTAAAATACATGAGGCAAATCCTTAGGGATACTACATCATTATTTTAGTTAAGTGTGACCCACCAACTAGCATTGCATGACAACCGTTGTGGGTAGCTCCTCCTTGGGGAGTGGGCTCCCACCCCGTCTCATCAACACTATCCATAGGAGATCCATATCCAGTATCCAGATAAATACAAGCCCTCCGTGGGGAATGGCCATTCGCAAAATGGCGCAAGGCTAATACTTTCCTTACAATGGACCTATGGTGGAAAACCATGGGGATTTTTATATGTATAGAAAAGCCCCGCTCCCACTTAATATTTTAGAGTTGAGGATTTCCTTATAGGTGTATGGGTCCATCAAATATAGGTATATATTCATCTCATGATAAGACCAATGATTGGTTCCAAGTCAAGTTATTTTAAGGAAAGCCCAGTTTCTAAAATTAGCGTTACCAATAGATCCATCTCATGGGCCTACCAACTCTAATTAGAACTCTTTCCAAAAATTAATTTGATTTGACCAATTTTGGAATTTGCTATGTTTGGAACAAATATGGAAATACTCTAAAATAAGCATTCATCCATAAATAGAAAGTGCTGTAATAAAAGACTAGTCCTCTCCTCCACATGGCCCAGGCGAAAAAGACTTCTTGGACTTCTAGACTTTCCAAAACTTTGGGATTCCTCAAACTCTTTGGGCATCTCCAAAGCACCTTTTGGTAATCTTCAAACTCTTTGATTAGGAGTCCAGCTTCTCTTTCCTTCTTTGTTTCGGACATCTCCAGAATTTACAAATTTTAAAAAAATACATAAATTCCTATGTCTCTATAATGAGACTTACATGGTAGTCTAAACATGGAAATAAAAGGGCTATAGGGAAATTCACCATGCCTTGCCCTTTCACGGGAAACCAAGGAGACCATGATGCCCTTTACACTTAGCCACAAATAAACCAATAATTAAAAGGAAAGAAAAACATGTGGGCCATATGGAGAGGACATTATCACCTGCAAGTTAGTATCTCATACAACAAAGCATCTCACAAAACCAGGTTGCCAAACCACAATAGGAAAAACAAGATGCCAAATATTTTGCCACCACGATACAAGACCCCCTACGCAACGGGGGTCCGGGGCAGCGCCCCCGGCGGGGGTCGAGCTGCCCGGTCAGCTCGCGGGGTTCCAAGGGGCAGCGCCCCTGGCGGGGGCTCGGGGGCAGCGCCCCCGAAAAAAAAAAAAAAAAAAAAAAAAAAACAACAACAGCTCAGACCAAGAACAAGATGATTCTGCCTAGGTTCGGCTAGCCGATCTGGTCCCTACGGTTAGCCAACAGACCTCTATAGCCATAGTGGTCCGTTTGGCTAACCGACCTGATGAACCCAGAAATTTGGGTTCTTTTTCAGATTCGACTCCTGCTGTACCCAATCACCTCTAATGATCTCAGTATGTTTTAATGGCATCTTATCATCCTCCTATCATGATTAAAACCTTTTGCGACTTTCCAAACATGTATCTACTACAAAAGCATGCAAACCTAATAAACACTGATCCTATCATAGCCCTTGCTCTATCCTCTTCGCATCTCATGCAAAGATTAGAACAACATTACTGATCTAACATGATTAGAGATGAGGTATGGCTCTGATACCAATTGTTGGAAGTAGGTGGGTCTCGTGGATAGATTTTCAAAACTTTTGATCCACTTGACACAGGGATCAACTATCCATAAGACCAAAACCCAATCCAGGATGCGTTACCCTCAATCTCGTGACCATGTACAGTAAAATTATACCAGCACTAAACATCCAAAATAACCTACGACATGCAAGAAGTAGATCATACCTTTGGAGACCCGCAGTGCTCTAATGGACTTCTTCAAGACCTCTTAGCCTTCCACGCTATGACCCCCGAATTGGATTTCTTTTCTCAAGAAGAACGGTGGAATCTTCAGGAGAAAATCCCAACTCGAGACTCCAAGGAACTAGAAGAAAGGAGAGGAGAGTAACTCGCGCAACTCTTGCACGAAAGGGTTTTGGGCGTGAGAGGAACTCTTTTGGACGTCCAAGGATATTTTATAGACTTCCAAATCTCTCCCTTGTCTAATTGAAATAGAAGTCTTACTTCCAAAACAATTAGCAACTTTCTCCTTTCCAAACTCTTATTTCTAGAGTCCAAGTCGGATTAGTGTTTTCCAATATCTTGGGCTAGCGTGGGGACCACTAGGGATTCCTTAGAAAGCTGGCTCCAACTGGAACACCGCGACCCCACATCTCATGTGCAATCCGGGCCCACAGTTAATTGCAAATAACACCACTATATAAATGCAATTGCACTCCAGTCTTAGGAATAAATTACAATGAAGACCCTAAACTTCCCAATTACCACAAGTAGGCCCCTCTATCAATATCCGTGGATCAATTGGAATAAATCCGTCTCTTCCAATCTAAGTTCCACATCTTATTATCCTTGAGCCCCAATTAATCACAGTAATCATCAGTACCATCCAATTAACTCTTAATTGAGATGGGTGCGCACTTACTAATGACAAATCCATTAATTGGCACAAGGGGATAATAGAGATAGATTCCATCTTGATCATTCAACGTTCCCACAGTTCTACTACCATATACCCAAGACACCGAGGTGTTAACCTATAGTCGGCCTCACTCATTGGTGACTCAAAGCAAATGAATAGATAGAAACTTGAGTTCGTCAATGTCTCAGGATTGAGAGCCTATTGCAAGGGAATTATGAGAGCATACCTTATTATTGAGACGGAATACCATAAGGTGCATCTCATGGTCCTTCAATACATCCAATGTACCAGCACCATTGATCCAGAATCTTACATTCTGATGATTGAGACAAATCACACTATCTCATAGTGATCAAAGTGCTGCAACCTTATCAAATGAGATGCCCAATCTCATTACTGGTTGTGAAGCTATTTTAAGTATAAGATTTGTGACATATATCTCCCGCGTGTGGATCTCATCCATGCACATATATCACATCTAATATACTAATGGGACCCGGTTCAACTCATGAACCATTATGTCATACGTATTGGTCATGTGCATGAAGTAGTAGAATAACATTCATCTTATGAAAGTAAAGCATGATATTATTGATAAATAAAGAAATTAATCAATTTATTACATCAACTGATGGATTGAGTCCACAAAAACTAACACACTGCTTACTGCCAAATCTGATTTCCAACCACCTTGGAACACGAGGCAAAGGCCGTTGCCAGGCACGCAGCCCGCCCAGCGCGCCCCCGCCCGCACCCACGCGCACGGCTGACTGCCCAACGGCCTGCCCAGCGTCCTCACTTAGCCAACAAGCACGGGGCAACGTATGAGGGCCTGCCCAACCAGCTTTCCCACTGATTTTACGCAAAAGGCAGGGACCGAGGCTAGGCACGCAGAGCGCACGCCCGCCAGCAGCCCTGTGCCCAACTAACAGCCGAATCTGATTTCCCACCACCTTGGAACACGAGGCAGAGGCCGTTGCCAGGCACGCAGCCCGCCTAGCGCGCGCCCGCAGCGACTGGCGCAAAGGGCCGGAACCGTGGCAGGGCACCCAGCCCGCGCCCGCCCGCACCCACGCGCATGGCTGACTGCCCAACGGCCTGCCCAGCGTCCCCACTTAGCCAACAGGCACGGGGCAATGTATGAAGGCCTGCCCAACCGGCTTTCCCACCGATTTTACGGAAAAGGCAGGGACCGAGGCTAGGCACGTAGAGCGCGCGCCCGCCAGCAGCCCTGTGCAGAGCTAATTGCCGAATCTGATTTCCCACCACCTTGGAACACGAAGCAGAGGCCGTTACCAGGCACGCAGCCCGCCCAGCGCGCGCCCGCAGCGACATGGGGCAAAGGGTCGGAACCGTGGCAGGGCACCCAGCGCGCGCTCGCCCCGACCCACGCGCACGGCTGACTGCCCAACGGCCTGCCCAGCGTCCCCACTTAGCCAACAGGCACGGGGCAACGTATAAGGGCCTGCCCAATCGGCTTTCCCACCAATTTTACGCAAAAGCAGGGATTGAGGCTAGGCATGCAGAGCGCGCGCCCGCCAGCAGCCCCGTGCACAGCGAACTGCCAAATCTGATTTCCCACCACCTTAGAACACGAGGCAGAGGCCGTTGCCAGGCACGCAGCCCGCACAGCGCTCGCCCGACGACAGCCATCTGCCTGGCGGGAAGACAGGCGTTCTCCCTCACCGAACACGCACGGCCCACCGCATGAGGGCCAGCCAAATCTGATATCCCAGAAAGTCGGAACAAAAGGCCGGGGCAAAGGCTGAGCGCGCAGCGCCCGGCCGACAACAGCCCTGCGAGCGACTGCTCGCCCAATGGCCCGACCGGCATGCCAAGAACAATGTGGGAGAGGCTACGGAAACTGATTCCGCACGTGCAGGGTATAAACGGCCAGAAATGAGTACAGGCAAGCACTGCGCCCTCGCCCGCACCCAGGCTCCCAGCAAACTGCCCGTCGTGCCCAGCAGGCAGCACAGCAACGTGCCCGACATGCCTGCCAGCACATGACGGGCTGCCAGAACCGATTTCCCACCCGGTTGGAACAAATGGCCGAAACCGATGGACGGCACGCTGCGCGCGGGCCCGCCACGATGGGCGCGCCCAACAAACCGAAGGACCGACCGGAGTCGTTCTTTACCCAATAAGCACCGCACAAAGTATAGGAGGGGCTACGGAAATTGATTCCTCACGCGCGGGGTACAAACGACCAGAAATGAGAACAGGCAAGCACCGCGCGCCCGCCCGCAACCAGGCGCCCAGCAACCCGCACGAGGTGCCTAGCAGGCGGCACAGCAACGTGCCCGACGTGCCCGCCCGCACAAGAGGGACTGCTAGAACCGATTTCCCACCCGGTTGGAACAAATGGCCGCGACCGATGGAACGCACGCTGCGCGCGCGCCCGCCACGGTGGGCACGTCCAACAAACCGAAGGACCGACTGTGGTCGTTCCCTAGCCGATAGGCACCGCACACTGTATAAGAGGGGCTACGGAAATTGATTCCTCACGCGCACCCGGGCAGGCTCCGGGCACCCGCCCTCACCCAACGCCCAGCAAACTGCCCAACGTGCCCAGCGGGCAGCACAACGACATGCCCGACGTGCTCGCCCACACAAAAGGGGCTGCCAAAACCAATTTCCCACCCGGTTGGAACAAATGGCCGCGACCGATGGAATGCACTACGCGCGCGCGCCCGCCACGGTGGGCACGTCCAACAAACCGAAGGACCGACCGTGGTCGTTCCATACCCGATAGGCACCGCACACTGTATAGTAGGGGCTACGGAAATTGATTCTTCACGCATGGGGTATAAACGGCCAGAAATGAGTACAGGCGCCCGCCCTCACCCAGCGCCTAGCAAACTGCCCGACGTGCCCAGCGGGCAGCACAACGACTTGCCCGACATGCTCGCCCGCACAAAAGGGGCTGATAAAACCGATTTCCCTCCCGGTTGGAACAAATGACCGCTACCGATGGAATGCACGCTGCGCGCGCGACCGCCACGGTGGGCACGTCCAACAAATTGAAGGACCGTCCGTGGTCGTTCCTTACCCGATAGGCACCGCACACTGTATAGTAGGGGCTACGGAAATTGATTCCTCTCGCGCGAGGTATAAACGGCCAGAAATACGTACAGGCGCCCGCCCTCACCCAGCGCCCAGCAAATAACCCGACATGCCCAGCGGGCGGCACAACAACTTGCCCGACGTGCTCGCCCGCACAAAAGGGGCTGCCAAAACCGATTTCGCACCCGGTTGAAACAAATGGCCGGACCGATGGAATGCACGCTGCGCGCGCGACCGCCACGGTGGGCACGTCCAACAAACCGAAGGACCGACCGTGGTCGTTCCATACCCGATAGGCACCGCACACTGTATAGTAGGGGCTACGGAAATTGATTCTTCATGCATGGGGAATAAACGGCCAGAAATGAGTACAGGCGCCCGCCCTCACCCAGCGCCTAGCAAACTGCCCGACGTGCCCAGCGAGCAGCACAACGACTTGCCCGACGTGCTCGCCCGCACAAAAGGGGCTGCCAAAACCGATTTCGCACCCGGTTGAAACAAATGGCCGGACCGATGGAATGCACGCTTCGCGCACGACCGCCACGGTGGGCACGTCCAACAAACCGAAGGACCGACCGTGGTCGTTCCTTACCCGATAGGCACCGCACACTGTATAGTAGGGGCTACGGAAATTGATTCCTCACGCGCGGGGTATAAATGCCAGAAATGAGTACAGGCGCCCGCCCTCACCCAGCGCCCAGCAAACTGCCTGACGTGCCCAGCGGGCAGCACAACGACTTGCCCGACGTGCTCGCCCGCACAAAAGGGGCTGCCAAAACCGATTTCCAACCCGGTTGGAACAAATGGCCGCGACCGATGGAATGCACGCAGCTCGCGCGCCCGCCATCCTGGGAACGTCCAACAAACCGAAGTACCGACCGTGGTCGTTCCTTACCCGATAGGCACCGCACACTGTATGGTAGGGGCTACGGAAATTGATTTCTCACGAGCGGGGTATAAACGGCCAGAAATGAGTACAAGCGCCCGCCCTCACTCAGCGCCCAGCAAACGACCCGACGTGCCCAGCGGGCTGCACAACGACTTGCCCGACGTGCTCGCCCGCACAAAAGGGGCTGCCAAAACCGATTTCGCACCCGGTTGGAACAAATGGCCGCGATCGATGGAATGCACGCTGCGCGCGCGACCGCCACGGTGGGCACGTCCAACAAACCGAAGGACAGACCGTGGTCGTTCCTTACCTGATAGGCACCGCACATTGTATAGTAGGGGCTACGGAAATTGATTCCTCACGCGCGGGGTATAAACAGCCAGAAATGAGTACAGGCGCCCGCCCTCACCCAGCGCCCAGCAAACTGCCCGACATGCCCAGCGAGCAGCAGAACGACTTGCCCGACGTGCTCGCCCGCACAAAAGGGGCTGCCAAAACCAATTTCCCACCCGGTTGGAACAAATGGCCGGGACCGATGGAATGCACGCTGCGCGCACGACCGCCACGGTGGGCACGTCCAACAAACCGAAGGACCGACCGTGGTCGTTCCTTACCCGATAGGCACCGCACACTGTATAGTAAGGGCTACGGAAATTGATTCCTCACGCACGGGGTATAAACGGCCAGAAATGAGTACAAGCAGGCGCCGGGCGCCCTCCCTCACCCAGCGCCCAGAGAACTGCCCGACGTGCCCGGCCGCACAGGCGGGGCTGCCAAAACCGATTTCCAACCCGGTTGGAACAAATGGCCGCGACCGATGGAAGGCACTCTGCGGGCGAGCCCGCCGCGGTGGGCACGTCCAACAAACCGAAGGACCGACCGGAGTCGTTCCTTAGCCGTTGGGCACTGCACACTGTATAGTGAGGGCTACGGAAATTGATTCCTCACGCGCGGGGTATAAACGGCCAGAAATGAGTACAGGCAGGCGCCGGGCGCCCGCCCTCACCCAGCGCCCAGCAAACTGCCCGACCTGCCTAGCGGGCAGCACAACAACTTGCCCGACGTGTTCGCCCGCACAGATGGGGCTGCCAAAACCGATTTCCCACCCGGTTGGAACAAATGACCGCGACCGATAGAAGGCACGCTGCGCGCGCGCCCGCCACGGTGGGCACCTCCAACAAACCGAAGGACCAACTGGAGTCGTTCCTTAGCCGATAGGCACCGCACACTGTATAGTAGGGGCCACGGAAATTGATTCCTCACGCGCGGGGTATAAACGGCCAGAAATGAGGGCGCCCACTCTCACCCAGGGCCCAGCAAACTGCCCGACGTGCCCAGCGGGCATCACAACAACTTGCCCGACGTGCCCGGCCGCACAGGAGGGGCTGCAAAAGCCGATTTCCCACCCGGTTGGAACAAATGGCCGCGACCGATGAAAGGCATACTGCGCGCGCGCTCGCCACGGTGGGCACGTCCAACAAACCGAAGGACCGACCGGAGTCGTTCCTTAGCCGATTGGCACCGCACACTGTATAGTAGGGGCTACGGAAATTGATTCCTCACGCGCGGGGTATAAACGTCCAGAAATGAGTACAGGCAGGCACCGGGCGCCCGCCTTCACTCGGCGCCCAGCAAACTGCCCGACGTGCCCAGCGGGCAGCACAACAGCTTGCCCGACGTGCTCGCCCGCACAGATGGGGCTGCCAAAACCGAGAATTGAGGATAGGCACTTGACGTGCGCACGTTCGCCCGCATGGGTGTGGCGTGCCTCACTACGGCCATGCCGGCATCGCCACTAAACCAACTTGCCCGGCACTGCATATGAGGGGCTGCCGGTACCGATTTCCCACCACGTTGGAACTGTGGCTGCGACCGATGAAAGGCACGCGCCCGCCACGGTGGGCACGTCTGACAAACCGACGGACCGACCGGAGTCGTTCCTTAGCCAACTCGCGCCGCACGATTTTTGATGGGAGGGGCTACCGAAATTGATTCCTCACGAGCGGGGTATACTCGCCCAGAATATAGGATAGGCACGCGCCGTGCGCACGTCCGCCACCGTGGGCAGCGCGAACCTCCCGGTAGGAATAGCAGCATCGCTTTTTAGCCGACATGCCCGGCGCAGCATCTGAGGGGCTGCCAAAACCGATTTCCCACCATGTTGGGACGGAGGCCTCGACCGATGGAAGGCACTCGCGGTGTTGGCCCGCCACGGTGGGCACATCCGACAGACCAAAGGACCGACCGCAGTGGCTCCTTAGCCAACTCCCGCCGCAGAATGTGTAGGTGGGGCTACCGAATTTGATTCCTCGCGCACGGGGTATAAATGCCCAGAATTGAGGATATGCACACGCCGTGCGCACGTCCGCCAGTGTGGGCAGGGCGAACCGCCCGATCGCCTAACCGGCATTACTACTTAGCCAACATGCACG
>JASUAD010000008.1:622500-640000 GCA_037013555.1 Sextonia rubra
CGAAGACGCAAATGGATCAAGAGGAGGCAACGCACGGCCGGGGGAGGGACTGCGGAAAATAAACCCCCACGACCGGGGTAAGAACCTGATGGCCTGACCAGTTTACTCACCTGGCCAACATGCACGGCATGACGTAAGAGGGCCTGCCAAATCTAATTTCCCACCAACTTGGAACAAATGCCAGGGACCGAGGCTAGGCACGCTGTGCGTGCCTGCCAGCAGCCATCTGCACAGCTAACTGCCTAGCGGCCTGACTGGCACAACCATACTTACCCGACATGCACGGCCCAACGCATGGGGGTTCGCCAAATCCGATCTCCCACAAACGCGGAACAAAAGGCCGGGACCGATGCCATGCACGCAGCGCGCACTCGACAACAGAGGCAGAGCACGCTACGCTCGCCCAACAGCAGCCAACTGCACGGCTGATAGCCCAACGGCCTGAACCGCATCCTTACTTAGCCCACATGCATGGGCATCGAATAAGGGCCTGCCAAATATTATTCCCCGCCAACTCGGAACAAAAGGGCGGGACTGATGCTAGGCAAGCAGCGCGCGCCCAACAGCAGCCATCAGCATAGCTAACTGCCCTGCGGCCTGGCCGGCATCCTCACTTAGCCAACACGCACGGCCCAACGCATGAGGGCCAGCCAAATCTGATTTCCCACAAACTAGGAACAAAAGGCCGGGACGGAGGCAGAGCTTGCTGCGCGCGCCAGACAGCAACCATGTGCACAGCTGACTGCCCAACGGCCTGCCCACCTTGGTAAAACAGGCCGGGACCGATGCCAGGCACGCAGCGCGTGCCCGACAGCACCCATTTCACAGCTAACTGCCCAGCGGCCCAACCGACATCCTTACCCAACCGACCTGCACGGCCCAATGCATGAGGGTCTGCCCAATCTGATTTCCCACAAACTCGGAACAAAAGGCCAGGACAGAGGCTGAGCACGCTGTGCGCGCCCGACAGCAGCCATGTGCACGGCCGACTGCCTAACGGCCTGACCCGCAACCTTACCTAGCCAACATGCACCGGGCATCGAATGAGGGTCCGCCAAATCTTATTTCCCGCCAACTCGGAACAAAAGGCCGGGACCGATGACAGGCATGCAGCGCGCCCCCGACAGCCACCATCTGCATGGCTAGCTGCCCAGCGGCTTGGACGGCATCCTTACCTACCCAACGCGCACGGCCCAACGCATGAGGGTCAGCCGAGTCTGATTTCCCGCAAACTCGGAACAAAAGGCCAGGACGAAGGCAGAGCATGCTGCGCGCGCCAGGCAGCAGCCATGCGCACGGCTGCCTGCCCTACGGCCTGCCCCGCATCCCTACGCATCCAACATGAACCGGGCAACGAATGAGGTTCCACCAAATCTAATTTCCCACCACCTTGGAACAGCAGGCCAGGACCGATGCCAGGCACGCAGTGCGCCCCCGACAGCACCCATCTGCACAGCTAACTGCCCAGCGGCTTGGCCGACATCCTCGCTCAACCAACCTACAAGGCCCAACGAATGAGGGCCTACCCAATCTGATTTCCCACGAACTCGGAACAAAAGGCTAGGACAGAGGCAAAGCACGCTGTGCGCGCCCGACAGCAGCTGTGTGCACGGCTGACTGCCCAACGGCCTGACCCGCAATCTTACCTCGCCAACATGCACCGGGCATCAAATTAGGGTCGGCCAAATCTTATTTCCCACCTACTCGGAACAAAAGGTTAAGACCGATGACAGGCACGCAGCGAGCCCCCGGCAGCCGCCATCTGCATGGCAAACTGCCCAGTGGCCTGGCCGGCTCCCTCACATAGCCAACGTGCACAGCCCAAAGCTTGAGGGTCAGCCAAATCTGATTTCCCACAAACTCAGAACTAAAGGCCGGGACGGTGGCAGAGCATGTTGCGCGCCAGACAGCAGCCAAGTGCACGGCTGACTGCCCAACGGCCTGCCCACCTTGGAAAAACAGGCCGGGACCAATGCCAGGCACGCAGCGCACTCCCGACAGTACCCATCTTCACAGCTAGCTGCCCAGCGGCCAGGCCGACATCCTTACTCAACCAACCTGCACGACCCAACGCATGGGCGTCTGCCCAATCTGATTTCCCACAAACTCGGAACCAAAGGCCGGGACAGAGGCAGGGCACGCTGCGCTCGCCCAACTGCAGCCATGTGTACGACTGACCGCCCGACAGCCTGACCTGCATCCTTACCCAGCCAACATGCACCGGGCAACGACTGAGGGTCTGCCAAATCTGATTTCCCACCAACTCGGGACAAAAGGCCAGGACCGATGACGGGCACGCATAGCGCCCCCGACAGCCACCGTCTGAATGGCGAGCTGCCCAGTGGCCTGGCCGGCATCCTTACCTACCCAATGCGCACGGCCCAACGAACGAGGGTCAGCCGAGTCTGATATCCCACAAACTCGGAACAAAGGGCCAGGACGGAAGCCGAGCATGCTGCGTGCACCAGGCAGCAGCCATGCGCATGGCTAACTGCCCAACGGCCTGCCCCATTCCCTACCCTTCCAACATGCACCAGGCAACGAATGGGGGTCTGCCAAATCTGATTTCCCACCACCTTGGAACAAAGGCCGGGACCGATGCCAGGCACGCAGCGCACGCCCGACAGCAGCCGATGAGGGTCTGCCAAAACTGTTTTCCCACCTCCTTGGAGCAAAAGGCTAGGACCGATGCCAGGCACGCAGCGCGCGGCCAACAGCAGCCATCTGCACAGCCAACTGCCTAGCGGCCTGACCGACATCCTTACCCCGCCTACACAGCCCAAACGCATGAGGGTCGGACCAATCTGAATTCCCGCAAACTCGGAACAAACGACTGCGACAGAGGCAGAGCACACTGCGTGCGCCCCACTGCAGCCTTCGCACGGCTGACTGCCCCACAGCCGGACCCGCAACCTATACCTATCCAACATGAATCAGGCACCGAATGAGGGTCTGCCAAAATCTTATTTCCCACCAAGACGGAACAAAGGGCCGAAACCGATGACAAGCACGCAGCTCGCGACCGACCGCAGCCATCTGCATGGCTAACTGCCCAGAGGCCTGGTCGACTTCCTTACTTACCCAACATGCGCGGCCCAACACATGAGGGTCTGCCAAATCTGATTTCCCACAAAGTCGGAACAAGAGGCCGGGACAGACACAGAGCATGCTGCGCGCGCACGACCGCAGCAATGTGCACGGCTGACTGCCCAACGGCTTGACGCGCATCCTTACCTAGCCCACATGGACTGGGCAACGAATGAGGGTCTGCCAAATCTGATTTCCCACATACTCGGAACCAAAGGCCGGGACAGAGGCTTAGCACGCTGCACGCGCCCAGCGGCCACTGACTGCCCAACGGCATGACCATCATCCAACACACACGGGGCACCGCATTGGGGCCTGCCATATCTGATTTCCGACCAGCATGGAACAAAAGGCAGTAACCGAGGCACGGCGCGCAGCGGGCGCGTGACAGCTGGCCGCCCAACGGCCCGACCAGCATGCTGTGAACAATGTTGGAGGGGCGGCGGAAATTGATTCCCCACGCGCGGGGTATAAACAGCCAGAAACCAGTACAGGCAAGCCGCGCGCGCCCGCCCGCGCCCAGGTGCACAGAAAACTACCCGACGTGGCCGACAGGCAGCGCAGTTTGCTGTGCGCGTGGCTCTGCGGGCTGGCGGGAGGGCGCGCGGGGATTGCCTGTACTGGTTTCTAGCCGTTTATACCCCACGCGTGGGGAATCAATTTCCGTAGCCCCCCAAACCCTATATAGTATAAAAACACGCGCGCGCGTGCCGCACCGCACTTAGCACTTTGCACTTTGCACTTGGCACTTGGCACTTGGCACTTGGCACTTGGCTCTTAAAAATTTGAAAGCGATCAACCAGGCAGCAGAGGCTAGGCGTGCAACCAGCACCATTTTCCCCACGTGGAACCGGCAGCCTAGGCTAGCCAACGTGCCTAGCGTAACAGCAGAGGGTCCGCCAACTCGGACTTCACACCAACATAGGGCAAAGGGCCAGAACCGAGGCAGGGCACCCAGCGCACGCCCGCCCGCACCCACGCGCACGGCTGACTGCCCAACGGCCTGCCCAGCATCCCCACTTAGGCAACAGGCACGGGGCAACGTATGAGGAACTGCCCAATCGGCTTTCCCACCAATTTTATGCAAAAGGCAGGGACCGAGGCTAGGCAGGCAGAGCGCATGCCCGCCAGCAGCCCTGTGCACTGCTTACTGCCAAATTTGAATTCCCACCACCCTGGAACACGAGGCAGAGGCCGTTGCCAAGCACGCAGCACGCCCAGCGCGCGCCCGCAGCGACATGGGACAAAGGGCTGGAACCGTGGCAGGGCACCCAGTGCGCGCCTGCCCGCACCCACGCGCACGGCTGACTGCCCAACGGCCTGCCCAGCGTCCCCATTTAGCCAACAGGCACGGGGCAACGTATGAGGGCCTGCCTAACCGGCTTTCCCACCGATTTTACGCAAAAGGCAGGGACCGAGGCTAGGCACGCAGAGCACGCGCCCGCCAGCAGTCCTGTGCACAGCTAACTGCCGAATCTGATTTCCCACCACCTTGGAACACGAGGCAGAGGCCGTTCCCAGGCACGCAGCCCGCCCAGCGCGCGCCCACAGCGACATGGGGCAAAGGGCCAAAACCGTGGCAGGGCACCCAGCGCGCGCCCGCCTGCACCCACGCGCACGGCTGACTGCCCAACGGCCTGCCTAGCGTCCCCACTTAGCCAACAGGCACGGGACAATGTATGAGGGCCTGCCTATTCGGCTTTCCCACCGATTTTACGCAAAAGGCAGGGACCGAGGCTAGGCAGGCAGAGTGCGCGCCCGCCAGCGGCCCTGTGCACAGCTAACTGCCGAATTTGATTTCCCACCACCTTGGAACACGAGGCAGAGGCCGTTGCCAGGCAAGCAGCCCGCCCAGTGCGCGCCCGCAGCGACATGGGGCAAAGGGCCGGAGCCGTGGCAGGGCACCCAGTGCGCGCCCGCCCTCACCCACGCGCACGGCTGACTGCCCAACGGCCAGCCCAGCGTCCCCACTTAGCCAACAGGCACGGGGCAACGTATGAGGGCCTGCCCGACCGGCTTTCCCACCGATTTTAAGGAAAAAGCAGGGACCGAGGCTAGGCAGGCAGAGCGCGCGCCCGCCAGCAGCCCTGTGCACAGCTAACTGCCGAATCTGATTACCCACCACCTTGGAACACTAGGCAAAGGCCGTTGCCAGGCACGCAGCCCGCCCAGCGCGCACCCGCAGCGACCTGGGGCAAAGGGCCGGAACCGTGGCAGGGAGCCCAGCGCGCGCCCGCCCGCACCCACGCGCACGGCTGACTGCCCAACGGCCTGCCCAGCGTCCCCACTTAGCCAACAGGCACGGGGCAACGTATGAGGGCCTGCCCAGCCGGCTTTCCTACCGATTTAACGCAAAAGGCAGGGACCGAAGCTAGGCACGCAGAGCGCGCCCGCCAGCAGCCCTGTGCACAGCTAACTGCCGAATCTGATTTCCCACCACCTTCGAACACGAGGTTGAGGCCGTTGCCAGGCACGCAGCCCGCCCAGCGCGCGCCCACAGCGACATGGGGCAAAGGGCCAGAACCGTGGCAGGGCACCCAGCGCACTCCCGCCTGCACCCACGCGCACGGCTGACTGCCCAACGGCCTGCCTAGTGTCCCCACTTAGCCAACAGGCACGGAGCAATGTATGAGGGCCTGCCTATTCGGCTTTCCCACCGATTTTACGCAAAAGGCAGGGACCGAGGCTAGGCAGGCAGAGTGCGCGCCCGCCAGCAGCCCTGTGCACAGCTAACTGCCGAATTTGATTTCCCACCACCATGGAACACGAGGCAGAGGCCGTTGCCAGGCACGCAGCCCGCCCAGTGCATGCCCGCAGCGACATGGGGCAAAGGGCCGGAGCCGTGGCAGGGCACCCAGTGCGCGCCCGCCCGCACCCACGCGCACGGCTGACTGCCCAACGGCCTGCCCAGCGTCCCCACTTAGCCAACAGGCACGGGGCAACGTATGAGGGCCTGCCTAACCGGCTTTCCCATCGATTTTACGCAAAAGGCAGGGACCGAGGCTAGGCACGCGGAGCGCGCGCCCGCCAGCGGTCCTGTGCACAGCTAACTGCCGAATCTGATTTCCCACCACCTTGGAACACGAGGCAGAGGCCGTTCCCAGGCACGCAGCCCGCCCAGCGCGCGCCCACAGCGACATGGGGCAAAGGGCCAGAACCGTGGCAGGGCACCCAGCGCGCGCCCGCCTGCACCCACCCGCACGGCTGACTGCCCAACGGCCTGCCTAGTGTCCCCACTTAGCCAACAGGCACGGGGCAATGTATGAGGGCCTGCCTATTCGGCTTTCCCACCGATTTTATGCAAAAGGCAGGGACCGAGGCTAGCAGGCAGAGTGCGCGCCCGCCAGCAGCCCTGTCCACAGCTAACTGCCGAATTTGATTTCCCACCACCTTGGAACACGAGGCAGAGGCCGTTGCCAGGCACGCAGCCCGCCCAGTGCGTGCCCGCAGCGACATGGGGCAAAGGGCCGGAGCCGTGGCAGGGCACCCAGTGCGCGCCCGCCAGCACCCACGCGCACGGCTGACTGCCCAACGGCCTGCCCAGCGTCCCCACTTAGCCAACAGGCACGGGGCAACGTATGAGGGCCTGCCCAACCGGCTTTCCCACCGATTTTACGGAAAAGGTAGGGACCGAGGCTAGGCCGGCAGAGCGCGCGCCCGCCGGTAGCCCTGTGCACAGCTAACTGCCGAATCTGATTACCCACCACCTTGGAACACGAGGCAGAGGCCGTTGCCAGGCACGCAGCCCGCCCAGCGCGCGCCCGCAGCGACATGGGGCAAAGGGCCGGAACCGTGGCAGGGCACCCAGCGCGCGCCCGCCCGCACCCACGCGCACGACTGACTACCCAACGGCCTGCCCAGCGTCCCCACTTAGGCAACAGGCACGGGGCAACGTATGAGGGCCTGCTCAACCGGCTTTCCCACCGATTTTACGGAAAAGGCAGGGACCATGGCTAGGCACGCAGAGCGCGCGCCCGACAGCAGCCCTGTGCAGAGCTACCTGCCGAATATGGTTTCCCACCACCTTGGAACACGAGGCAGAGGCCGTTCCCAGGCACGCAGCCCGCCCAGCGCGCGCCCACAGCGACATGGGGCAAAGGGCCAGAACCGTGGCAGGGCACCCAGCGCGCGCCCGCCTGCACCCACCCGCACGGCTGACTGCCCAACGGCCTGCCTAGTGTCCCCACTTAGCCAACAGGCACGGGGCAATGTATGAGGGCCTGCCTATTCGGCTTTCCCACCGATTTTATGCAAAAGGCAGGGACCGAGGCTAGCAGGCAGAGTGCGCGCCCGCCAGCAGCCCTGTCCACAGCTAACTGCCGAATTTGATTTCCCACCACCTTGGAACACGAGGCAGAGGCCGTTGCCAGGCACGCAGCCCGCCCAGTGCGTGCCCGCAGCGACATGGGGCAAAGGGCCGGAGCCGTGGCAGGGCACCCAGTGCGCGCCCGCCTGCACCCACGCGCACGGCTGACTGCCCAACGGCCTGCCCAGCGTCCCCACTTAGCCAACAGGCACGGGGCAACGTATGAGGGCCTGCCCAACCGGCTTTCCCACCGATTTTACGGAAAAGGTAGGGACCGAGGCTAGGCCGGCAGAGCGCGCGCCCGCCGGTAGCCCTGTGCACAGCTAACTGCCGAATCTGATTACCCACCACCTTGGAACACGAGGCAGAGGCCGTTGCCAGGCACGCAGCCCGCCCAGCGCGCGCCCGCAGCGACATGGGGCAAAGGGCCGGAACCGTGGCAGGGCACCCAGCGCGCGCCCGCCCGCACCCACGCGCACGACTGACTACCCAACGGCCTGCCCAGCGTCCCCACTTAGGCAACAGGCACGGGGCAACGTATGAGGGCCTGCTCAACCGGCTTTCCCACCGATTTTACGGAAAAGGCAGGGACCATGGCTAGGCACGCAGAGCGCGCGCCCGACAGCAGCCCTGTGCAGAGCTACCTGCCGAATATGGTTTCCCACCACCTTGGAACACGAGGCAGAGGCCATTGCCAGGCACGCAGCCCGCCCAGCGCGCGCCGGCAGCGACATGGGGCAAAGGGCCGGAGCCGTGGCAGGGCACCCAGCGCGCGCCCGCCCGCACCCACACTCACGGCTGATTGTCCAACAGCCTGCCCAACGTCCCCACTTTGCCAACAGGCACGGGGCAACGTATGAGGGCCTGCCCAACCGGCTTTCCCCCCGATTTTATGCAAAAGGCAGGGACCGAGGCTAGGCACGTAGAGCGCGCGCCCGCCAGCAGCCCGGTGCACAGCAAACTGCGGAATCTGATTTCCCACCACCTTGGAACACGAGGCAGAGGCCGTTCCCAGGCTCGTAACCTGCCCAGCGCGCTCCCGCTGCAGCCATCTGCCCAACGGGAAGACAGGCGTTCTCCCTCACCGAACACGCACTGCCCACCGCATGAGGGCCGGCCAAATCAGATATCCCACAAAGTCGGAACAAGAGGCTACGGAAACTGATTCCTCACGCGCGGGGTATAAACGACCTGAAATGAGTACAGGTAGGCACTGGGCTCCCGCCCGCACCCAGGCGCCCAGCAAACTGCCCGACGTGCTCAGCAGGCAGCACAGCAACGTGCCCGACATGCCCACACGCACATGACGGGCTGCCAGAACCGATTTCCCACCCGGTTGGAACAAAAGGCCGAAACCGATGGAAGGCACGCTGCACGCGGGCCCGCCACGATGGGCCGCCCAACAAACCGAAGGACCGACCGGAGTCGTTCTTTACCCAATGGGCACCGCACACAGTATAGGAGGGGCTACAGAAATTGATTCCTCTCGCGCGGGGTATAAATGGCCGGAAACGAGTACAGGCAAGCACCGCCCGCCCGCCCGCAACCAGTCGCCCAGCAAACCGCCCGAGGTGCCCAGCAGGCGGCACAGCAACGTGCCCGATGTGCCCGCCCGCACAAGAAGGACTGCAAGAACCAATTTCCCACCCGGTTGGAACGAATGGCCGCGACCGATCGAACGCACGCTGCGCGCGCGCCCGCCACGGTGGGTACGTCCAACAAACCGAAGGACCGATCGTGGTCGTTCCCAAGCCGATAGGCACCGCACACTGTATACGAGGGGCTACGGAAATTGATTCCTCACGCGCGGGGTATAAACGGCCATAAATGAGTACAGGCAGGCGCCGGGCGCCCGCCCTCACCCAGCGCCCAGCAAACTGCCCGACGTGCCCGGCGGGCAGCACAACGACGTGCCCGACGTGCTCGCCACACAGAAAGGGCTGCCAAAACCGATTTCCCACCCGGTTGGAACAAATGCCCGCGACCGATGGAATGCATGCTGCACGCGCGCTTGCCACGGTGGGCACGTCCAACAAACCGAAGGACCGACCGTGGTCGTTCCTTACCCGATAGGAACCGCACACTATACAGTAGGGGCTACGGAAATTGATTCCTCACGCGCGGGGTATAAACGGCCAGAAATGAGTACAGGTAGGTGCCGGGCGCCCGCCCTCACCCAGCGCCCAGCAAATTGCCCTACGTGCCCAGCAGGCATCACAAGAACTTGCCCGACGTGCCTGGCCGCACAGGAGGGGCTGCCAAAACCGGTTTCCCACCCGGTTGGAACAAATGGCCGTGACCGATGGAAGGCACGCTGCGCGCACGCCAGCCACGGTGGCCACGTCCAACAAACCGAAGGACCAACCGGAGTCGTTCCTCAGCCGATAGGCACCGCACATTGTACAGTAGGGGCTACGGAAATTGATTCCCCACGCGCGGGGTATAAACGGCCAAAAATGAGTACAGGCGCCCGCCCTCACCCAGCGCCCAGCAAACTGCCGACGTGCCTAGCGGGCAGCACAACAACTTGCCCGATGTGCCCGCCGGCATAAATGGCGCTGCCAAAACCGATTTCCCACCCGGTTGGAACAAATGGCCGCGACCGATGGAATGCACGCTGCGCGCGCGACCACCACGGTGGGCACGTCCAACAAACCGAAGGACCGATCGTGGTCGTTCCTTATCCGATAGGCACCGCACACTGTATAGTAGGGGCTACGGAAATTGATTCCTCACGCGCGGGGTATAAACGGCCAGAAATGAGTACAGGCGCCCGCCCTCACCCAGCGCCTAGCAAACTGTCCGATTTGCCCAGAAGGCAGCACAACGACTTGCCCGACGTACTCGCCCACACAAAAGGGGCTGCCAAAACCGATTTCCCACCCGGTTGGAACAAATGGCCGCGACCGATGGAATGCACGCTGCGCGCGCGACCGCTACGATGGGCACGTCCAACAAACCGAAGGACCGACCGTGGTCGTGTTGGAAGTAGGTGGGTCTCGTGGATAGATTTTCAAAACTTTTGATCCACTTGACACAGGGATCAACTATCCATAAGACCAAAACCCAATCCAGGATGCGTTACCCTCAATCTCGTGACCATGTACAGTAAAATTCTACCAGCACTAAGCACCCAAATTAATCTACGACATGGAAGAAGTAGATCATACCTTTTGGAGATCCGCAGTGTTCTAATGGATTTCTTCAACACCTCTTAGCCTTCCACGCTATGACCCGAATTGGATTTCCTTTCTCAAGAAGAATGGTGGAATCTTCAGGAGAAATTCCACTCGAGACTCCAAGGAACTAGAAGAAAGGAGAGGAGAGTAACTCACGCAACTCTTGCACGAAAGGGTTTTTGGCGTGAGGGAGACTCTTTTGGACGTCCAAGGATATTATATAGACTTCCAAATTTCTCCCTTGTCTAATTGAAATAGAAGTCTTACTTCCAAAGCAATTAGCAACTTTCTCCCCTCCAAACTCTTATTCTTAGAGTCCAAGTCGGATTAGTGTTTTCCAATATCTTGGGCTAGCGTGGGGACCACTAGGGATTCCTTAGAAAGCTGGCTCCAACTGGAACACCGCGACCCCACATCTCATGTGCAATCCGGGCCCACAGTTAATTGCAAATAACACCACTATAAAAATGCAATTGCACTCCAGTCTTAGGAATAAATTACAATGAAGACCCTAAACTTCCCAATTACCACAAGTAGGCCCCTCTATCAATATCCGTGGATCAATTGGAATAAATCCGTCTCTTCCAATCTAAGTTCCACATCTTATTATCCTTGAGCCCCAATTAATCACAGTAATCATCAGTACCATCCAATTAACTCTTAATTGAGATGGGTGCGCACTTACTAATGACAAATCCATTAATTGGCACAAGGGGATAATAGAGATAGATTCCATCTTGATCATTCAACGTTCCCACAGTTCTACTACCACATACCCAAGACACCGAGGTGTTAACCTATAGTCGGCCTCACTCATTGATGACTCAAAGCAAATGAATAGATAGAAACTTGAGTTCGTCAATGTCTCAGGATTGAGAGCCTATTGCAAGGGAATTATGAGAGCATACCTTATAATTGAGACGGAATACCATAAGGTGCATCTCATGGTCCTTCAATACATCCAATGTACCAGCACCATTGATCCAGAATCTTACATTCTGATGATTGAGACAAATCACACTATCTCATAGTGATCAAAGTGCTGCAACCTTATCAAATGAGATGCCCAATCTCATTACTGGTTGTGAAGCTATTTTAAGTATAAGATTTGTGACATATATCTCCCGCGTGTGGATCTCATCCATGCACATATATCACATCTAATATACTAATGGGACCCGGTTCAACTCATGAACCATTATGTCATACGTATTGGTCATGTGCATGAAGTAGTAGAATAACATTCATCTTATGAAAGTAAAGCATGATATTATTGATAAATAAAGAAATTAATCAATTTATTACATCAACTGATGGATTGAGTCCACAAAAACTAACAGGTCGTTCCTTACCCGATAGGCACCGCACACTGTATAGTAGGGGCTACGGAAATTGACTCCTCACGCGCGGGGTATAAACGGCCAGAAATGAGTACAGGCACCCGCCCTCACCAAGCGCCCAGCAAACTACCCGACGTGCCCAGCGGGCAGCACAACGACTTGCCCGAGATGCTCGCCTGCACAAAAGGGGCAGCCAAGACCGATTTCCCACCCGGTTGGAACAAATGGCCGCGACCGATGGAATGCACGCTGCGCGCGCGACCGCCACGGTGTGCACGTCCAACAAACTGAAGGACCGACCGTGGTCGTTCCTTACCCGATAGGCACCGCACACTGTATAGTAGGGGCTACGGAAATTGATTCCTCACGCGCGGGGTATAACGGCCAGAAATGAGTACAGGTAGGCGCCGGGCGCCCGCCCTCAGCCAGCGCCCAGCGAACTGCCCGACGTGCCTAGCGGGCATCACAATAACTTGCCCGACGTGCCCGGCCGAACAGGCAGGGCTTCCAAAACCGATTTCCCACCCGGTCGGAATAAATGGCCGCGACCGAAGGTAGGCACGCTACTCGCGCGCCCGCCACGGTGGGCACGTCCAACAAACCGAAAGACCAACCATGGTCGTTCCTTACCCGATAGGCACCGCACACTGTATAGTAGGGGCTACGGAAATTAATTCCTCACGCGCGGCGTATAAACGGCCAGAAATGAGTACAGGCGCCCGCCCTCACCAAGCGCCCAGCGAACAACCCGACGTGCCCAGTGGGCAGCACAACGACTTGCTCGACGTGCTCGCCTGCACAAAAGGGGCAGCCAAAGCCGATTTCCCACCCGGTTGGAACAAATGGCCGCGACCGATGGAATGCACGCTGCGCGCGCGACCGCCACGGTGCGCACGTCCAACAAACTGAAGGACCGACCGTGGTCGTTCCTTACCTGATAGGCACCGCACACTGTATAGTAGGGGCTACGGAAATTGATTCCTCACGCGCGGGGTATAAACGGCCAGAAATGAGTACAGGCAGGCGCCGGGCGCCCGCCCTCAGCCAGCGCCCTGCGAACTGCCCGATGTGCCTAGCGGGCATCACAATAACTCGCCCGACGTGCCCGGCCGCACAGGCGGGGCGGCCAAAACCGATTTCCCACCCGGTTGGAACAAATGGCCGTGACCGAAGGTAGGCACGTTGCTCGCGCGCCCGCCACGGTGGGCACGTCCAACAAACCGAAGGACCAACCGTGGTCGTTCCTTACCCGATAGGCACCGCACACTGTATGGTAGGGGCTATGGAAATTGATTCCTCACGCGTGGGGTTTAAACGGCCAGAAATGAGTACAGGCGCCCGCCCTCACCAACCGCCCAGCGAACTACCCAACGTGCCCAGCGGGCAGCACAACGACTTGCCCGACGTGCTCGCCCGCACAAATGGGGCTGCCAAAACCGATTTCCCACCCGGTTGGAACAAATGGCCGCGACCGATGGAATGCACGTTGCGTACGCGACCGCCACGATGGGCACGTGCGACAAACAGAAGGACCGACCGTGGTCGTTCCTTACCCCATAGGCACCGCACACTGTATAGTAGGAGCTACGGAAATTGATTCCTCATGCGCGGGGTATAAACGGCCAGTAATGAGTACAGGCAGGCACTGGGCGCCCGCCCTCACCCAGCGCCCAGCGAACTGCCCGACGTGCCCAGCGAGCATCACAACAACTTGCCCGACGTCCCGGTCGCACAGGCGGGGCTGCCAGAACCGATTTCCCACCCGGTTGGAACAAATGGCCGCGACCGATGGAAGGAACGCTGCGCGCGCGCCCGCCGCGGTGGGCACGTCCAACAAACCGAAGGACCGACCGGAGTCGTTCCTTAGCCGATAGGCACCGCACACTGTATAGTAGGGGCTACGGAAATTGATTCCTCACGCGTGCGGTATAAACGGCCAGAAATGAGGGCGCCCGCTCCCACCCAGCCCCAGCAAACCGCCCGACGTGCCTAGCAGGCAGCACAACAACTTGCCCGACGTGCTCGCCCGCACAGATGGGTCTGCCAAAACCGATTTCCCACCCGGTTGGAACAAATGGCCGTGACCGATGGAATGCACACTGCGCGCGCGACCGCGACGGTGGGCACGTCCAACAAACAGAAGGACCGACCGTGGTCGTTCCTTACCCGATAGGCACCGCACACTGTATAGTAGGGGCTACGGATATTGATTTGTCACGCGCGAGGTATAAATGGCCAGAAATGAGTACAAGCAGGCGCCGGGCGCCCGCCCTCGCCCAGCGCCCAGCAAACTGCTCGACGTGCCCAGCGGGCATCACAACAACTTGCTCGATGTGCCCGGCCACACAGGAGGGGCTGCCAAAACCGTTTTCCCACCCGGTTGGAACAAATGGCCGCGACCGATGGAAGGCACGCTGCGCGCGCGCCCGCCACGGTGGGCACGTCCAACAAACAGAAGGACCGACCGGAGTCGTTCCTTAGCCGATTGGCACTGCACACTGTATAGTTGGGGCTACGGAAATTGATTCCTCACGCGCGGGGTATAAACGGCCATAAATGAGTACAGGCAGGCGCCGGGCGCCCGCCCTCAGCCAGCGCCCAGCGAACTGCCCGATGTGCCTAGCGGGCATCACAATAACTCGCCCGACGTGCCCGGCCGCACAGGCGGGGCGGCCAAAACCCATTTCCCACCCGGTTGGAACAAATGGCCGTGACCGATGGTAGGCACGCTGCTCGCGCGCCCGCCACGGTGGGCACGTCCAACAAACCGAAGGACCAACCGTGGTCGTTCCTTACCCGATAGGCACCGCACACTGTATAGTAGGGGCTATGGAAATTGATTCCTCACGCGTGGGGTTTAAACGGCCAGAAATGAGTACAGGCGCCCGCCCTCACCAACCGCCCAGCGAACTACCCGACGTGCCCAGCGGGCAGCACAACGAGTTGCCCGACGTGCTCGCCCGCACAAAAGGGGCTGCCAAAACCGATTTCCCACCCGGTTGGAACAAATGGCCGCGACTGATGGAATGCACGTTGCGCGCGCGACCGCCACGATGGGCACGTCCCACAAACAGAAGGACCGACCTTGGTCGTTCCTTACCCCATAGGCACCGCACACTGTATAGTAGGAGCTACGGAAATTGATTCCTCATGCGCGGGGTATAAACGGCCAGTAATGAGTACAGGCAAGCGCTGTGCGCCCGCCCTCACCCAGCGCCCAGCGAACTGCCCGACGTGCCCAGCGAGCATCACAACAACTTGCCCGACGTGCCCGGTCTCACAGGCGGGGCTGCCAAAACCGATTTCCCACCCGGTTGGAACAAATGGCCGCGATCGATGGAAGGCACGCTGCGCGCGCGCCCGCCGCGGTGGGCACGTCCAACAAACCGAAGGACCGACCGGAGTCGTTCCTTAGCCGATAGGCACCGCACACTGTATAGTAGGGGCTACGGAAATTGATTCCTCACGCGTGGGGTATAAACGGCCAGAAATGAGGGCGCCCGCCCCCACCCAGCTCCCAGCAAACCGCCCGACGTGCCCAGCGGGCAGCACAACCACTTGCCCGACGTGCTCGCCCGCACAGATGGGTCTGCCAAAACCGATTTCCCACCCGGTTGGAACAAATGGCCGTGACCGATGGAATGCACGCTGCGCGCGCGACCGCGACGGTGGGCACTTCCAACAAACAGAAGGACTGACCGTGGTCGTTCCTTACCCGATAAGCACCGCACACTGTAAAGTAGGGGCTACGGATATTGATTAGTCACGCGCGAGGTATAAACGGCCAGAAATGAGTACAGGCAGGCGCCGGGCGCCCGCCCTCGCCCAGCGCCCAGCAAACTGCTTGACGTGCCCAGCGGGCATCACAACAACTTGCCCGATGTGCCCGGCCACACAGGAGGGGCTGCCAAAACCGATTTCCCACCCGGTTGGAACAAATGGCCGCGACCGATGGAAGGCACGCCGCGCGCGCGCCCGCCACGGTGGGCACGTCCAACAAACCGAAGGACCGACCGGAGTCGTTCCTTAGCCGATTGGCACCGCACACTGTATAGTTGGGGCTACGGAAATTGATTCCTCACGCACGGGGTATAAACGGCCTAAAATGAGTACAGCAGGCGCCGGGCGCCCGCCCTCAGCCAGCGCCCTGCGAACTGCCCGATGTGCCTAGCGGGCATCACAATAACTCGCCCGACGTGCCCGGCCGCACACGCAGGGCGGACAAAACCGATTTCCCACCCGGTTGGAACAAATGGCCGTGACCGATGGTAGGCACGCTGCTCGCGCGCCCGCCACGGTGGGCACGTCCAACAAGCCGAAGGACCAACCGTGGTCGTTCCTTACCCGATAGGCACCGCACACTGTATAGTAGGGGCTATGGAAATTGATTCCTCATGCGTGGGGTTTAAACGGCCAGAAATGAGTACAGGCGCCCTCCCTCACCAACCGCCCAGCGAACTACCCGACGTGCCCAGCGGGCAGCACAACGACCTGCCCGACGCGCTCGCCCGCACAAAAGGGGCTGCCAAAACCGATTTCCCACCCGGTTGGAACAAATGGCCGCGACCGATGGAATGCACGTTGCGCGCGCGACCGCCACGATGGGCGCGTCCAACAAACAGAAGGACCGACCGTGGTCGTTCCTTACCCCATAGGCACCGCACACTGTATAGTAGGAGCTACGGAAATTGATTCCTCATGCGCGGGGTATAAACGGCCAGTAATGAGTACAGGCAGGCGCTGGGCGCCCGCCCTCACCCAGCGCCCAGCAAACTGCTCGACGTGCCCAGCGGGCATCACAACAACTTGCCCGATGTGCCCGGCCACACAGGAGGGGCTGCCAAAACCGATTTCCCACCCGGTTGGAACAAATGGCCGCGACCGATGGAAGGCACGCTGCGCGCGCGCCCGCCACGGTGGGCACGTCCAACAAACCGAAGGACCGACCGGAGTCGTTCCTTAGCCGATTGGCACCGCACACTGTATAGTTGGGGCTACGGAAATTGATTCCTCACGCGCGGGGTATAAACGGCCTGAAATGAGTACAGGCAGGCGCCGGGCGCCCGTCCTCAGCCAGCGCCCTGCGAACTGCCCGATGTGCCTAGCGGGCGTCACAATAACACGCCCGACGTGCCCGGCCGCACAGGCAGGGCGGACAAAACCGATTTCCCACCTGGTTGGAACAAAAGGCCGTGACCGATGGTAGGCACGCTGCTCGCGCGCCCGCCACGGTGGGCACGTCCAACAAGCCGAAGGACCAACCGTGGTCGTTCCTTACCCGATAGGCACCGCACACTGTATAGTAGGGGCTATGGAAATTGATTCCTCATGCGTGGGGTTTAAACGGCCAGAAATGAGTACAGGCGCCCTCCCTCACCAACCGCCCAGCGAACTACCCGACGTGCCCAGCGGGCAGCACAACGACCTGCCCGACGCGCTCGCCCGCACAAAAGGGGCTGCCAAAACCGATTTCCCACCCGGTTGGAACAAATGGCCGCGACCGATGGAATGCACGTTGCTCGCGCGACCGCCATGATGGGCGCGTCCAACAAACAGAAGGACCGACCGTGGTCGTTCCTTACCCCAGA
>JASUAD010000008.1:645000-652500 GCA_037013555.1 Sextonia rubra
CCAACATGCACCGGGCAACGATTGAGGGTCTGCCAAATCTGATTTCCCACCACCTCGGAACAAAAGGCCAGGACCGATGCCAGGCACGCAGCGCGCCCGACAGCAGCAATCTGCACAGCTAATAGCCCAGCGGCTAGACCAACATCCTTACTCGCCCCACATGCACGCCCCAACGCATGTTGATCTGCCAAATCTGATTTCCCACGTACTCGGAACCGAAGGCCGGGACACAGGTAGAGCACGCTGCGCGTTCCCAGCGGCCACTGACAGCCCAACGGCATGACCATCATCCTTACTTAGCCAACACGCACGGGACACCGCATGGGGGCCTGCCATATCCGATTTCCCACCAGCTTAGAACAAAGGCCAGGAACCAACGCCGTGCGCGCAGTGCGCGCGCGACAGCGGCCCGCCAAACGGCCCGCCCGGCACGCTGTGAACAATGCGGGAGGGGCTGCGGAAATTGATTCCCCACACGCGGGGTATAAATGGCCAGAAACGAGTACAGGGAAGCCGCGCACGACCGCCCGCACCCGGGTGCACAGCAAACTGCCCGGCGTGGCCGACAGGCAGCGCAGTTTGCTGTGCACGTGGCTGCGGGCAGGCGAGCAGGGCTTGCCCGTACTTATTTCTAGCCGTTTATACCCCGCATGCACGGCCCAACACATGAGGATCTGCCAAATCTGATTTCCCACATACTCGGAACCAAAGGTCGGGACACAGGCTGAGCGCGCTGCGCGCGCCCAGTGGCCACTGACTGCCCAACGGCATGACCA
Source organism: Sextonia rubra (assembly GCA_037013555.1). Classification (NCBI taxonomy): domain Eukaryota; kingdom Viridiplantae; phylum Streptophyta; class Magnoliopsida; order Laurales; family Lauraceae; genus Sextonia; species Sextonia rubra. Next base: position 645,777 of record JASUAD010000008.1, read on the forward strand.
TCATCCAACACGCACGGGGCACCGCATGGGGGCCTGCCATATCTGATTTCCGACCAGCTTGGAACAAAAGGCAGGAACATAGGCCAGGCGCGCAGCGCGCGCGTGACAGCTGCCCACGCAACGGCCCGACCTGCATGCTGTGAACAATGTGGGAGGGGCTGCGGAAATTGATTCCCCACGCGCGGGGTATAAGCGGCCAGAAACCAGTACAGCCAAGCCGCGCGCGCTCGCCCGCACCCAGGCGCATAGAAAACTGCTCGACGTGGCCGACAGGCAGCGCAGTTTGCTGTGCGCGTGGCTCTGCGGGCTGGCGGGCGGGCGCGCGGGGATTGCCTGTACTGGTTTCTAGCCCTTTATACCCCGCGCATGGGGAATCAATTTCCGCAGCCCCCCAAACCCTATATAGTATAAAAACACGCGCGCGCGCGCCGCACCGCACTTAGCACTTTGCACTTGGCACTTGGCACTTGGCACTTGGCACTTAAAAATTTGAAAGCGAGCAACTGGACAGCAGAGGCTAGGCGTGCAGCCCGCACCATTTTCCCCACGTGGAACCGGCAGCCTAGGCTATCCAACGTGCCCAGTGCAACAGCAGAGGGTCCGCCAACTCGGACTTCACACCAACATAGGGCAAAGGGCTGGAACCGAGGCAGGGCACCCAACGCACGCCCGCCCGCACCCACGCGCACGGCCGACGGCCCAACGGCCTACCCAGCATCCCCACTTAGCCAACAGGCACGAGGCAACGTATGAGGGCCTGCCCAACCGGCTTTCCCATCGATTTTACGCAAAAAGCAGGGACCGAGGCTAGGCACGCAGAGCGCGCGCCCGCCAGCAGCCCTGTGCACAGCTAACTGCCGAATCTGATTTCCCACCACCTTGGAACACGAGGCAGAGGTCGTTGCCAGGCACGCAGCCCGCCCAGCGCACGCCCGCAGCGACATGGGGCAAAGGGCCGGAACCGTGGCAGGGCACCCAGCGCGCGCCCGCCCGCACCCACGCGCACGGCTGACTGCCTAACGGCCTGCCCAGCATCCCCACATAGCCAACAGGCACGGGGCAACGTATGAGGGCCTGCCCAATCGGCTTTCCCACTGATTTTACGCAAAAGGCAGGGACCGAGGCTAGGCACGCAGAGCGCGCGCCCGCCAGCAGCCCTGTGCACAGCTAACTGCCGAATCTGATTTCCCACCACCCTGGAACACGAGGCAGAGGCCGTTGCTAGGCACGCAGCCCGCCCAGCGCGCGCTCGCAGTGACATGGGGCAACGGGCCGGAACCGTGGCAGGGCACCCAGCGCGCGCCCGCCAACACCCAGGCGCACGGCTGACTGCCGAACGGCCTGCCCAGCGTCCCCACTTAGGCAACAGGCACGGGGCAACGTATAAGGGCCTGCCCAATCGGCTTTCCCACCAATTTTACGCAAAAGGCAGGGACCGAGGCTAGGCATGCAGAACGCGTGCCCGCCAGCAGCCCCGTGCACAGCTAACTGCCAAATCAGATTTCCCACCACCTTGGAACACGAGGCAGAGGCCGTTGCCAGGCTCGCAGCCCGCCCAGCGCGCGCCCGACAGCAGCCATCTGCCTAGCGGGAAGACAGGCGTTCTCCCTCATCGAACACGCACGGCCCACCGCATGAGGACCTGCCAAATCAGATATCCCACAAAGTCGGAACAAAAGGCCGGGGCAGAGGCAGAGCGCGCAGCGCGTGGCCTACAGTAGCCCTACACGCGACTGCTCGCCCAATGGCCCGATCGGCATGCCAAGAACTATGTGGGAGAGTCTACGGAAACTGATTCCCCACGCGCGGGGTATAAACGGCCAGAAATGAGTACAGGCAAGCACTGTGCCCCTGCCCGCACCCAGGCACCCAGCAAACTGCCCGACGCGCCCAGCAGGCAGCACAGCAACGTGCCCGACATGCCCGCCCGCACATGACGAGCTGCCAGAACCGATTTCCCACCCGGTTGGAACAAATGGCAGAAACCGATGGATGGCCCGCCACGATGGGTGCGCCCAACAAACCGAAGGACCAGCCGGAGTCGTTCATTACCCAATAGGCACCGCACATAGTATAGGAGGGGCTACGGAAATTGATTCCTCACGCGCGGGGTATAAACGGCTAGAAACGAGTACAGGTAAGCACCGCGCGCCCGCTCGCAACCAGGGACCCAGCAAGCCGCCCGAGGTGCCCAGCAGGCGGCACAGCAACGTGCCCGACGTGCTCGCCCGCACAAGAGGGACAGCTAGAACCGATTTCCCACCCGGTTGGAACAAATGGCCGTGACCAATGGAACGCACGCCGCGCGCGCGCCCGCCACGGTGGGCACGTCCAACAAACCGAAGGACCGACCGTGGTCGTTCCCTAGCCGATAGGCACCGCACACTGTATAGGAGGGGCTACAGAAATTGATTCCTCACGCGCGGGGTATAAACGGCCAGAAATGAGTACAGGCAGGCGCCGGGCGCCCGCCCTCATCCCGCGCCCGGCAAACTGCCCGACGTGCCCAGCGGGCAGCACAACGACAGGCCCGACGTGCTCGCCCGCACAAAAGGGGCCGCCAAAACCGATTTCCCAGCCGGTTGGAACAAATGGCTGCGACCGATTGAATGCCCGCCGCCCGCGCGCCCGCCACGGAGGGCGCGTCCAACAAACCGAAGGACCGACCGTGGTCGTTCCTTACCCGATAGGCACCGCACACTGTATAGTAGGGGCTACGGAAATTGATTCCTCACGCGCGGGGTATAAACGGCCAGAAATGAGTACAGGCAGGCGCCGGGCGCCCGCCCTCACCCAGGGCCCAGCAAACTGCCCTACGTGCCCAGCAGGCATCACAACAACTTGCCCGACGTGCCCGGCCGCACAGGAGGGGCTGCCAAAACCGATTTCCCACCCGGTTGAAACAAATGGCCGCGACCGATGGAAGGCACGCTGCGCGCGCGCCCGCCATGGTGGGCACGTCCAACAAACCGAAGGACCGACCGGAGTCGTTCCTTAGCAGATAGGCACCGCACATTGTATAGTGGGGGCTACGGAAATTGATTCCTCACGCGCAGGGTATAAACGGCCAGAAATGAGTACAGGCGCCCGCCCTTACCCAGCGCCCAGCAAACTGCCCGACGTGCGCAGCAGGCAGCACAACAACTTACCCGACGTGCTCGCCGGCATAGATGGGGCTGCCAAAACCGATTTCCCACCCGGTTGGAACAAATCGCCGCGATCGATGGAATGCACGCTGCCCGTGCGACCGCCACGGTGGGCACGTCCAACAAACCGAAGGACAGACCGTGGTCGTTCCTTACCCGATAGGCACCGCCCACTGTATAGTAGGGGCTACGGAAATTGATTCCTCACGCGCGGGGTATAAACGGCAAGAAATGAGTACCGGCGCCCGCCCGCACCCAGCGCCGAGCAAACTGCCCAACGTGCCCAGCAGGCAGCACAACGACTTGCCCGACGTGCTCGCCCGCACAAAAGGGGCTGCCAAAATCGATTTCCCACCCGGTTGGAACAAATGGCCGCGACCGATGGAATGCATGCTGCTCGCGCGCCCGCCACGGTGGGCATGTCCAACAAACCGAAGGACCGACCGAGGTCGTTCCTTACCCAATAGGCACCGTCCATTGTATAGTAGGGGCTACGGAAATTGATTTCTCACGCGCGGGGTATAAACGGCTAGAAAGGAGTACACGCGCCCGCCCTCACACAGCGCCCTGCAAATTGCCCGACGTGCCCAGCGGGCAGCACAACGACTTGCCCGACGTGCTCGCCCGCACAAAAGGGGCTGCCAAAACTGATTTCCCACCCGGTTGGAATGAATGGCCGCGACCGATGGAATGCACGCTGCACGCGTGACCGCCACGGTGGGCACATCCAACAAACCGAAGGCCCGACCGTGGTCGTTCCTTACCCGATAGGCACCGCACACTGTATAGTTGGGGCTACGGAAATTGATTCCTCACGCGCGGGGTATAAACGGCCAGAAATGAGAACAGGCGCCCGCCCTCACCCAGCGCCCAGCAAACTGCCTGACGTGCCCAGTGGGCAGCACAACGACTTGCCCGACGTGCTCGCCAGCACAGGAGGGGTTGCCAAAACCGATTTCCCACCCGGTTGGAACAAATCGCCGCGACCGATGGAATGCACGCTGCTCGCGGTCCCGCCACTGTGGGCACGTCCAACAAACCGAAGGACCGACCGTGGTCGTTCCTTACCCGATAGGCACCGCAAACTGTATAGTAGGGGCTACGAAAATTGATTCCTCACGCGCGGGGTATAAACGGCCAGAATTAAGTACAGGCGCCCACCCTCACCCAGCGCCCAGCAAACTGCCTGACGTGCCCAACGGGCAGCGCAACGACTTGCCCGACGTGCTCGCCCGCACAAAAGGGGCTGCCAAAACCGATTTCCTACCCGGTTGGAACAAATGGCAGCGACCAATGGAATGCACGCTGCTCGCGCTCCCGCCACCATGGGCACGTCCAATAACCCGAAGGAGCGACCGTGGTCGTTCCTTACCCGATAGGCACCGCACAATGTGTAGTAGGGGCTACGGAAATTGATTTCTCACGCGCAGGGTATAAACGGCCAGAAATGAGTATAGGCGCCCGCCCTCACACATCGCCCAGCAAACTGCCCGACGTGCCCAGCAGGCAGCACAACGACTTGGCCGACGTGCTCACCCACACAAAAGGGGCTGCCAAAACCGATTTCCAACCCGGTTGGAAGAAATGGACGCGACCGATGGAATGCACGCTGCGTGCGCGACCGCCACGGTGGGCACGTCCAACAAACCGAAGGACCGACCATGGTCGTTCCTTAGCCGATAGGCACCGCACACTGTATAGTAGGGGCTACGGAAATTGATTCCTCATGCGCGGGGTATAAACGGCCAGAAATGAGTACAGGCGCCCGCCCTCACCCAGCGCCCATCAAACTGCCTAATGTGCCTAGCGGGCAGCGCAACGACTTGCCCGACATGCTCGCCCGCACAAAAGGGGCTGCCAAAACCGATTTCCCACCCGGTTGGAACAAATGGCCGTGACCGATGGAATGCACGCAGCGCGCTTCACTGCCATGGTGGGCACATCCAACAAACCGAAGGACCGACCGTGGTCATTCCTTACCCGATACGCACCGCACATTGTATAGTAGGGGCTACGGAAATTGATTTCTCACGCGCGGGGTATAAACGGCCAGAAATGAGTACAAGCGCCCGCCCTCACACAGCGCCCAGCAAACTGCTCGACGTGCCCAGCGGGCAGCACAACGACTTGCCCGACGTGCTCGCCCGCACAAAACGGGCTCCCAAAACCGATTTCCCACCCGGTTGGAACAAATGGCCACGACCGATGAAATGCACGCTGCGCGCGCGACCGCCACGGTGGGCACGTCCAACAAACCGAAGGACCGACCGTGGTCGTTCTTAACCCGATAGGCACCGCACACTATATAGTAGGGGCTACGGAAATTGATTCCTCACGCGCGGGGTATAAACGGCCAGAAATGAGTACAGGCGCCCGCCCTCTCCCAGCGCCCAGCGAACTGCCCGACGTGCCCAGCGGGCATCACAACGACTTGCCCGACGTGCTCGCCCGCTCAAAAGGGGCTGCCAAAACTGATTTCCCACCCGGTTGGAACAAATGGCCGCGATCGATGGAATGCACGCTGCGCGCGCGACCGCCACGGTGGGCATGTCCAACAAACCGAAGGACCGACCGTGGTCGTTCCTTACCCGATAGGCACCGCACACTGTATAGTAGGGGCTACGGAAATTGATTCCTCCCGCGCGGTGTATAAACGGCCAGAAATGAGGGCGCCCGCCCTCACCCAGCGGCTAGCAAACTGCCCGACGTGCCCAGCAGGCAGCACAACAACTTGCCCGACGTGCTCGCCCGCACAGATGGGGCTGCCAAAACCAATTTCCCCCCCGGTTGGAACAAATGGCCGCGACCGATGGAAGGCACGCTGCGCGCGCGCCCGCCGCGGTGGGCACGTCCAACAAACCGAAGGACAGACCAGAGTCGTTCCTTATTCGATAGGCACTACACACTGTATAGTAGGGGCTATGGAAATTGATTCCTCACGCGCGGGGTATAAACGGCCAGAAATGAGTACAGGCAGGCGCTGGGCGCCCGCCCTCACCCAGCGCCCAGCAAACTGCTCGACGTGCCCCGCGGGCAGCACAACAGCTTGCCTGACGTACTCGCCCGCACAGATGGGGCTGCCAAAACCGATTTCGCACCCGGTTGGAACAAATGGCCGCGACCGATGGAATGCACGCTGCGCGCGCAACCGCGACGTTGGGCATGTCCAACAAACCGAAGGATCGACCGTGGTCGTTCCTTATCTGATAGCCACCGCACACTGTATAATAGGGGCTACGGAAATTGATTTCTCGCACGCGGGGTATAAACAGCCAGAAATGAGTACAGGCAGGCGCCGGGCGCCCGCCCTCGCCCAGCGCCCAGCAAACTGCTGACGTGCCAAGCGGGCATCACAACAACTTGCCCGACGTACCCGGCCGCACAGGTGGGGCTGCCAAAACCGATTTCCCACCCGGTTGGAACAAATGGCCGCGACCGATGGAAGGCACGTTGCGCGCGCGCCCGCCACGGTGGGCACGTCCAACAAACCGAAGGACCAACCGGAGTCGTTCCTTAGCTGATTGGCACCGCACACTGTATAGTAGGGGCTACGGAAATTGATTCCTCACGCGCGGGGT
>JASUAD010000008.1:662500-672500 GCA_037013555.1 Sextonia rubra
CGGCACAACCATACTTACCCGACATGAACGGCCCAACGCATGGGGGTTCGCCAAATCTGATCTCCCACAAACGCGAAACAAAAGGCCGGGACCGATGCCATGCACGCAGCGCGCACCCGACAACAGAGGCAGAGCACGCTACGCTCGCCCAACAGCAGCCAACTGCACGGCTGACAGCCCAATGGCCTGAACCGCATCCTTACCTAGCCCACATGCACGGGCATCGAATGAGGGCCTACCAAATATTATTCCCCGCCAACTCGGAACAAAAGGGCGGGACTGATGCTAGGCAAGCAGCGCGCACCCGACAGCAGCCATCAGCATAGCTAATTGCCCAGCGGCCTGGCCGGCATCATCACTTAGCCAACACGCACGGCCCAACGCATGAGGGTCAGCCAAATCTGATTTCCCACGAACTCGGAACAAAAGGACGGGACGGAAGCAGAGCTTGCTGCGCGCGCCAGACAGCAGCCATGTGCACGGCTGACTGCCCAACGGCCTGCCCACCTTGGTAAAACAGGCCGGGACCGATGCCAGGCACGCAATGCGCCCCCGACAGCGCCCATTTCACAGCTAACTGCCCAGCGGCCCAACCGACATCCTTAGTTAACCGACCTGCACGGCCCAACGCCTGAGGGTCTGCCCAATCTGATTTCCCACAAACTCGGAACAAAAGGCCGGGACAGAGGCTGAGCACGCTACGCGCGCCTAACAGCAGCCATGTGCACGGCTGACTGCCCAACGGCCTGATCCGCAACCTTACCTAGCCAACATGCACCGGGCATCGAATGAGGGTCCGCCAAATCTTATTTCCCGCCAACTCGGAACAAAAGGCAGGGACCGATGACAGGCAAGTAGCGCGCCCCCGACAGCCACCATCTGCATGGCCAGCTGCCCAGCGGCTTGGACGGCATCCTTACCTACCCAGCGCGCACGGCCCAACGCATGAGGGTCAGCCGAGTCTGATTTCCCGCAAACTCGGAACAAAAGGCCAGGACGAAGGCAGAGCATGCTGCGCGCGCCAGGCAGCAGCCATGCGCACGGTTGGCCACCCTACGGCCTGCCCCGCATCCCTACGCATCAAACATGCAGCGGGCAACGAATGAGGTTCCCCCAAATCTGATTTCCCACCACCTGGGAATAGCAGGCCAGGACCGATGCCAGGCACGCAGCGCGCCCCCGACAGCACCCATCTGCACAGCTAACTGCCCAGCGGCCTGACCGACATCCTCGCTCAACCAACCTACACGGCCCAACGAATGAGGGTCTGCCTAATCTGATTTCCCATGAACTCGGAACAAAAGGCCAGGACAGAGGCAGAGCACGCTGTGCGCGCCCGATAGCAGCCGTGTGCACGGTTGACTGCCCAACGGCCTGACCCGCAATCTTACCTCGCCAACATGCACCGGGCATCGAATTAGGGTCGGCCAAATCTTATTTCCCACCTACTCGGAACAAAAGGCCGGGACCAATGACGGGCACGCAGCGAGCCCCCGGCAGCCGCCATCTGCATGGCAAACTCCCAGCGGCCTGGCCGGCTCCCTCACATAGCCAACGTGCACGGCCCAAAGCATGAGGGTCAGCCAAATCTGATTTCCCACAAACTCGGAACAAAAGGCCGGGACGGTGGCAGAGCATGTTGCGCGCCAGACAGCAGCCATGTGCACGGCTGACTGCCCAACGGCCTACCCACCTTGGAAAAACAGGCCGGGACCGATACCAGGCACGCAGCGTGCTCCCGACAGCACCCATCCTCACAGCTAGCTGCCCAGCGGCCTGACCGACATCCTTACTTAACTGACCTGCACGGCCCAACGCATGGGCGTCTGCCCAATTTGATTCCCCACAAACTCGGAACCAAAGGCCGGGATAGAGGCAGGGCACGCTGCGCTCACCCAACTGCAGCCATGTGCACGACTGACTGCCCAACGGCCTGACCCGCATCCTTACCCAGCCAACATGCACCGGGCAACGATTGAGGGTCTGCCAAATCTGATTTCCCACCAACTCGGGACAAAAAAGCCAGGACCGATGACGGGCAAGCACCGCGCCCCCGATAGCCACCATCTGAATGGCTAGCTGCCCAGTGGCCTGGCCGGCATCCTCACCTACCCAACGCGCACGGCTCAACGCATGAGAGTCAACCGAGTCTGATATCCCACAAACTCGGAACAAAGGGCCAGGACGGAAGCCGAGCATGCTGCGCGCGCCAGGCCGTAGCCATGAGCATGGCTGACTGGCCAACGGCCTGCCCCGCATCCCTACCCTTCTAACTTGCACCAGGCAACGAATGGGGGTCTGCCAAATCTGATTTCCCACCACCTTGGAACAAAGGCCAGGACTGATGCCAGGCACGCAGCGCACGCCCGACAGCAGCCGATGAGGGTCTGCCAAAGCTGTTTTCCCACCTCCTTGGAACAAAAGGCCAGGACCAATGCCAGGCACGCAGCGCGCGGCCAACAGCAGCCATCTGCATAGCCAACTGCCTAGCAGCCTGACCGACATCCTTACCCAGCCTACACGGCCCAAACGCATGAGGGTCGGCCCAATCTGATTTCCCACAAACTCGGAACAAACGGCTGCGACAGAGGCAGAGCACGCTGCGTGCGCCCCACTGCAGCCTTCGCACGGCTGACTGCCCAACAGCCGGACCCGCAACCGAATGAGGGTCTGCCAAAATCTTATTTCCCACCAAGACGGAAGAAAGGGCCGAAACCGATGACAGGCACGCAGCTCGCGACCGACCGCAGCCATCTGCACGGTTAACTGCCCAGAGGCCTGGTCGGCTTCCTTACTTACCCAACATGCGCGGCCCAACACATGAGGGTCTGCCAAATCTGATTTCCCACAAAGTCGGAACAAGAGGCCGGGGCAGACGCAGAGCATGCTGCGCGCGCACGACTGCAGCAATGTGCATGGCTGACTGCCCAACGGCCTGACGTGCATCCTTACCTAGCCCACATGGACCGGGCAACGAATGAGGGTCTGCCAAATCTGATTTCTCACCACCTTGGAACAAAAGGCCGGGACCGATAACTGGCACGTAGCGCGTGCCCAACTGCAGCCACCTGCATAGCTGACTGCCCAATGGCCAGGCAGACATCCTTACTCACACAACGTGCACAGCCCAGCGCAGGCGGGCCAGCCAAATCGGATTTCCCACAAACTCGGAACCGAAGGCCGCGACAGAGGTGGCACACGCTGCGCGCACCCAATGGCCTCGACGGCATTCCTCACTACTTCATGCCAAATCTGATTTCCCACAAACTCGGAACCAAAGGCCAGGACAGAGGCAGAGCACGCTGCGCGCGCCCAGCGGCCTGGCCGGCCTCCTCACTTACCCTACATGCACGGCCCTTCGCACGGGGGTATGCCAAATCTGATTTCCCATAAACTCGGACCCAAAGGCCGGGACAGAGGCAGGGCACGCTGCGCTAGCCCAACTGCAGCCATGTGCACGGTTGACTGCCCAACGGCCTGACCCGCATCCTTACCCGGCCAACATGCGCCGGGCAACGATTGAGGGTCTGCCAAATCTGATTTCCCACCACCTCGGAACAAAAGGCCAGGACCGATGCCAGGCACGCAGCGCGCCCGACAGCAGCAATCTGCACAGCTAATAGCCCAGCGGCTAGACCAACATCCTTACTCGCCCCACATGCACGCCCCAACGCATGTTGATCTGCCAAATCTGATTTCCCACGTACTCGGAACCGAAGGCCGGCACACAGGTAGAGCACGCTGCGTGCTCCCAGCGGCCATTGTTAGCCCAACGGCATGACCATCATCCTTACTTAGCCAACACGCACGGGACACCGCAAGGGGGCCTGCCATATCTGATTTCCCACCAGCTTGGAACAGAGGCCAGGAACCAACGCCGAGCACGCAGCGCGCGCGACAGCTGCCAGCCAAACGGCCCGCCCGGCACGCTGTGAACAATGCGGGAGGGGCTGCGGAAATTGATTCCCCACGCGCTGGGTATAAATGGCCAGAAACGAGTATAGGCAAGCCGCGCACGCCCGCCCGCACCCGAGCGCACAGCAAACTGCCCGACGTGGCCGACAGGTAGCGCAGTTTGCTGTGCACGTGGCTGCGGGCGGGCGAGCAGGGCTTGCCCGTACTCATTTCTAGCCGTTTATACCCCGCATGCACTGCCCAACGCACGAGGATCTGCCAAATCTGATTTCCCACATACTTGGAACCAAAGGCCGGGACACAGGCTGAGCACGCTGCGCGTGCCCAACGGCCACTGACTGCCCAACGGCATGACCATCATCCAACACGCACGGGGCACCGCATGGGGGCCTGCCATATCCGATTTCCGACCAGCTAGGAATAAAAGGCAGGAACATAGGCCAGGCGCGCAGCGCGCGCGCGACAGCTGCCCGCGCAACGGCCCGACCAGCATGCTGTGAACAATGTGGGAGGGGCTGCGGAAATTGATTCCCCACGCACGGGGTATAAACGGCCAGAAACCAGTATAGGCAAGCCGCGCGCGCCCGCCTGCACCCAGGCGCACAGAAAACTGCCCGACGTGGCCGACAGGCAGCGCAGTTTGCTGTGCGCGTGGCTCTGCGGGCTGGCGGGCGGGCGCGCGGGGATTGCTTATACTAGTTTCTAGCTGTTTATACCCCGCGCGTGGTGAATCAATTTCCGCAGCCCCCCAAACCCTATATAGCATAAAAACACACGCGCGCGCGCCGCACCGCACTTAGCACTTTGCACTTGGCACTTGGCACTTGGCACTTAAAAATTTGAAAGCAAGTAACCGGGCAGCAGAGGCTAGGCGTGCAACCCGCACCATTTTCCCCACCTGGAACCAGCAGCCTAGGCTAGCCAACGTGCCCAGCGCAACAGCAGCGGGTCCACCAATTCGAACTTCACACCAACATAGGGCAAAGGGCCGGAACCGAGGCAGGGCACCCAGCGCATGCCCGCCCGCACCCACGCGCACGGATGACTGCCCAACGGCCTGCCCAGCATCCCCACTTAGCCAACAGGCACGGGGCAACGTATGAGGAACTGCCCAATCGGTTTTCCCACCAATTTTATGTAAAAGGCAGGGACAGAGGCTAGGCATGCAGAGCGCGCGCCCGCCATCAGCCCTGTGCACTGCTTACTGCCAAATCTGATTTCCCACCACCTTGGAACACGAGGCAGAGGCCGTTGCCAGGCACGCAGCCCGCCTAGCGCGCGCCCGCAGCGACATGGGGCAAAGGGCTGGAACCGTGGCAGGGCACCCAGCGCGTGCCCGCCTACACCCACGCGCACGGCTGACTGCCCAACGGCCTGCCCAGCGTCCCCACTTAGCCAACAGGTACGGGGCAACGTATGAGGGCTTGGCTAACCGGCTTTCCCACCGTTTTTATGCAAAAGGCAGGGACCGAGGCTAGGCACGCAGAGCGCGCGCCCGCCAGCAGCCCTGTGCACAGCTAACTGCCGAATCTGATTTCCCACCACCTTGGAACACGAGGCAGAGGTCGTTGTCAGGCACACAGCCCGCCCAGCGCGCGCCCGCAGCGACATGGGGCAAAGGGCCGGAACCATGGCAGGGCACCCAACGCGCGCCCGCCCGCACCCACGCGCACGGCTGACTGCCCAACGGCCAGGCCAGCGTCCCCACTTAGCCAACAGACATGGGGCAACGTATGAGGGCCTGCCCAATCGGCTTTCCCACCGATTTTACGTAAAAGGCAGGGACCGAGGCTAGGCACGCAGAGCGCGCGCCCGCCAACAGCCCTGTGCACAGCTAACTGCCGAATCTGATTTCCCACCACCTTGGAACACGAGGCAGAGGCCGTTGCCAGGCGCGCAGCCCGCCCAGCGCGCGCCCGCAGCGCGCCCCCGACAGCAGCCATCTGCCCAGCGGGAAGACAGGCGTTCTCCCTCACCGAACACGCACGGCCCACCGCATCAGGGCCTGCCAAATTAGATATCCCACAAAGTCGGATCAAAAGGCCGGGGCAGCGGCAAAGCGCGTAGCGCGGCAGACAACAGCCCTGTGCGCGACTGCCCGCCCAATGGCCAGACCGACATGCCAAGAACAGTGTGGGAGAGGCTACGGAAACTGATTCCACACGCACGGGGTATAAACGGCCAGAAATGAGCACAGGCAAGCACTGCACCCCCGCCCGCACCCAGCCACCCAACAAACTGCCCGACGTGCCCAGCAGGCAGCACAGCAACGTGCCCGACATGCCCGCCCGCACATGACGGGCTGCCAGAATCGATTTCCCACCCGGTTGGAACAAATGGCCGAAACCGATGGAACGCACGCTGCGCACGGGCCCGCCACGATGGGCGCGCCCAACAAACCAAAGGACCGACCGGAGTCATTCTTTACCCAATAGGCACCGCACACAGTATAGGAGGGGCTACGGAAATTGATTCCTCACGCGCAGGATATAAACGGCCAGAAATGAGTACGGGCAAGCACCGCGCGCCCGCCTGCAACCAGGCTCCCAGCAAACCGCCCGAGGTGCCCAACAGGCGACACAGCAACGTGCCCGACGTGCCCGCCCGCACAAGAGGGACTGCTGGAACCGATTTCCCACTGGGTTGGAACAAATGGCCTCGACCGATGGAAGGCCCGCTGCGCGCCCCGCCACGGTGGGCACGTCCAACAAACCGAAGGACCGACCGGAGTCGTTCCTTAGCTGATAGGCACCACACTTTGTATAGTAGGGGCTACGGAAATTGATTCCTCACGCGGGGGCTATAAACGGCCAGAAATGAGTACAAGCGCCCGCCCTCACCCAGCGCCCAGCAAACTGCCCGACGTGCCCAGCGGGCAGCACAACAACTTGCCCGACGTGCTTGCCGGCACAGATGGGGCTGCCAAAACCGATTTCCCACCTGGTTAGAACAAATGGCCGCGACCGATGGAATACACGCTGCGCGCGCGACCGCCACGGTGGGCACGTCCAACAAACCGAAGGACTGACCATGGTCGTTCCTTACCCGATAGGCACCGCCCACTGTATAGTAGGGGCTACGGAAATTGATTCCTCACGCGCGGGGTATAAACGGCCAGAAACGAGTATAGGCGCCCGCCCTCACCCAGCGCCTAGCAAACTGCCCAGCGTGCCCAGCGGGCAGGGGCTAAGGAAATTGATTCCTCACGCGCGGGGTATAAACGGCCAGAAATGAGTACAGGCAGGCTCTGGGTGCCCGCCCTCACCCCGCGCTCAGCGAACTGCCCGACATGCCCAGCGGGCATCACAACAACTTGCCCGACGTGCCCGGCCGCACAGACGGGGCTGCCAAAACCGATTGCCCACCCGGCTGGAACAAATGGCCACGACCGATGGAAGGCACGCTGCGCGCGCCCCCGCCACGGTGGGCACGTCCAACAAACCGAAGGACCGACCGGAGTCGTTCCTTAGCCGATAGGCACTGCACACTGTATAGTAGGGGCTACGGAAATTGATTCCTCACGCGCGGGGTATAAACGGCCAGAAATGAGTACAGGCAGGCGCCGGGCACCCGCGCTCACCCAGCGCCCAGCAAACTGCCCGACGTGCCCAGCGGGCAGCACAACAACTTGCCCGACGTGCTCGCCCGCACAGATGGGGCTGCCAAAACCAATTTCCCACCCGGTTGGAACAAATGTCCGCGACCGATGGAATGCACGCTGCGCGCGCGACCGCGACGGTGGGCACGTCCAACAAACCGAAGGACCGACCGTGGTCGTTCCTTACCCGATAGGCACCGCACACTGTATAGTAGGGGCTACGGAAATTGATTTCTCACGCGCGGGGTATAAACGGCCAGAAATGAGTACAGGCAGGCGCCGGGCGCCTGCCCTCGCCCAGCGCCCAGCAAACTGCCCGACGTGCCCAGCGGGCATCAAAACAACTTGCCCGACGTGCCCGGCCGCACAGGAGGGGCTGCCAAAACCGATTTCCCTCCCGGTTGGAACAAATGGCCGCGACCGATGGAAGGCACGCTGCGCGCGCGCCCGCCACGGTGGCCACGTCCAACAAACCGAAGGACCGACCGGAGTCGTTCGTTAGCCGATTAGCACCGCACACTGTATAGTAGGGGCTACGGAAATTGATTCCTCACGCGCGGGGTATAGACGGTCAGAAATGAGTACAGGCAGGCGCCGGGCGCCCGCCCTCACCCGGCGCCCAGCAAACTACCCGACGTGCCCATCGGGCAGCACAACAACTTGCCCGATGTGCTCGCCCGCACAGATGGGGCTGCCAAAACCGAGAATTGAGGATAGGCACTTGACCTGCGCACGTTCGTTCGCATGGGTGGGGCGAGCCTCACGACGGCCCTGCCAGCATCGCCACTAAACCGACTTGCCCGGCACTGCATATGAGGGGTTGCCAAAACCGATTTCCCACCACGTTGGAACAGTGGCCGCGACCGATGAAGGGCACGCGCCCGCCACGGTGGGCACGTGCGACAAACCGATGGACCGACCGGAGTCGTTCCTTAGCCAACTTGCGCCGCACAATTTTTTATGGGAGGGGCTACCGAAATTGATTCCTCATGCGCGGGGTATACTCGCCCAGAATATAAGATAGGCACGCGTCGTGCGCACGTCCGCCACCGTGGGCAGCGCGAACCTCCCGGCAGGAATACCAGCATCGCTTTTTAACCGACATGCCCGGCGCAGCATCTGAGGGGCTGCCAAAACCGATTTCCCACCATGTTGGGACGAAGGCCTTGACCGATGAAAGGCACTCGCGATGCTGGCCCGCCACGGTGGGCACATCCGACAGACCAAAGGACTGACCGCAGTGGCTCCTTAGCCAACTCACGCCGCAGAATGTATAGGTGGGGCTACCAAATTTGATTCCTCGCGCATGGGGTATAAATGCCCAGAATTGAGGATATGCACACGCCGTGCGCACGTCCGCCAGGGTGGGCAGGGCGATCCGCCCGACCGCCTAACCGGCATTACTACTTAGCCAACATGCACGGTGCACCGTATGAGGGGCTTGCCGAAACTGATTTCCCACCAACTTGGAACCAAAGTACGGGACCGAGGGGTGGCACGCAATGTGCGTACGCCCGCCGCCGTGTGCACGGCTACCTGCCCGAAGGCCTCGCCGGCATCATTCCTCAGCCAACATCCGCGCCGCATCGTAGCAGGGGCTCCCACCATTGATTCCTCACGCACGGGGTAATAATCGGCCAGGATTGAGGAAAGGCACGCGCCGCGTGCACGTCCGCCGCCATATGCACGGCAGACTGCCCAACTGCCTAACCCTCGCCGCTACTTAGCCAACGTGCACGGTGCAGCGTATGAGGGGCTCGACGAAACTGATTTCCCACCAACTTGGAGAAAAGGGCCAGGACCAAGGGACGGCGCGCACATCCGCCTTCTCCTCCGCCATGACTTTCTCGGCGTTCAATGGCACTTTACGGGCCTCCTGTTTTTGCCTCTTTTGGGGTGGGGGGTGTGGTGGGGGGGGGGGGGGGGGGGGAACACGCTTGGGGGAGGGGGACGAATCTGGGCGACGCGGGGCTAATTGAGGAAAGGCAAGACGAACTGCCTGACTGCCTATAACCGAGATCGATACTTACGCATCACGAGCGGCGCAACGCATGTGGGGCTACCGAAACTGATTTCCCACCAACTTGGAACTAAAGTACGGGACCGAGGGGTGGCATTCGCCCGCCGCCATGTGCACGGCTAACTGCCCGAAGGCCCCACCCACGTCATTCCTCCGCCAACATCCGCGGCACAAATTAGGAGCAGCTCCCAAAATTGATTCCTCATGCACGGGTATAAGCGGCCAGGACTGTGGACAGGCACTCGCCGTGCGCACGTCTGCCTCCACATGCACGGCGGACTGCCCGACTGCCTATAACCGGCATCGCTACTTAGCCAACATGCACGGCGCAACGTATGAGGGGCTTCCCGAAACTAATTTCCCACCAACTTGGGGCAAGGGGCCGGGACCGAGGGAGCGTGCGCACGCCTGCCCTCTCCTCCACCGAAACTTTCGCGGCGTTCAATGTCGCGTTCGAGCCTCCTGTT
>JASUAD010000008.1:677500-690000 GCA_037013555.1 Sextonia rubra
CCCACCACCTTGGAACAGCAGGCCAGGACCGATGACAGGCACGCAGCGCACCCCCGACAGCACCCATCTGCACAGCTAACTGCCCAGCGGCCTGACCGACATCCTCGCTCAACCAACCTACACGGCCAAACGAATGAGGGTCTGCCCAATCTAATTTCCCAAGAACTCGGAACAAAGGGCCAGGACCGAGGCAGAGCACGCTGTGCGCACCCGACAGCAGCCGTGTACACGGCTGACTGCCCAACGGCCTGACCCGCAATCTTACCTCGCCAACATGCACCGGGCATCGAATTAGGGTCGGCCAAATCTTATTTCCCACGTACTTGGAACAAAAGGCCGGGACCGATGACGGGCACGCAGCGAGCCCCCGGCAGCTGCCATCTGCATGGCAAACTGCCCAGCGGCCTGGCCGGCTCCCTCACATAGCCAACGTGCACAGCCCAAAGTATAAGGGTCAGCCAAATCTGATTTCCCACAAACTCGGAACAAAAGGCTGGGACGGTGGCAGAGCATGTTGCGCGCCAGACAGCAGCCATGTGCACGGCTGACTGCCCAACGGCCTGCCCACCTTGGAAAAACAGGCCGAGACCAATCCCAGGCACGCAGCGCGCTCCCGACAGCACCCATCTTCACAGCTAGCTGCCCAGCGGCCAAGCCGACATCCGTACTCAACCAACCTGCACGGCCCAACGCATGGGTGTTTGCCCAATCTGATTTCCCACAAACTCGGAACCAAAGGCCGGGACAGAGGCAGGGCACGCTGCGCTCGCCCAACTGCAGCCATGTACACGGCTGACTGCCCGACGGCCTGACCCGCATCCTTACCCAGCCAACATGCACCGAGCAACGATTGAGGGTCTGCCAAATCTGATTTCCCACCAACTCGGGACAAAAGGCCAGGACCGATGACGGGCAAGCACCGCGCCCCCGACAGCCACCATCTGAATGGCTAGCTGCCCAGTGGCCTGGCCGGCATCCTTACCTACCCAACGCGCACGGCCCAACGAATGAGGGTCAGCCGAGTTTGATATCCCACAAACTCGGAACAAAGGGCTAGGACGGAAGCCGAGCATGCTGCGCGCACCAGGCAGCAGCCATGCGCATGGTTGACTGCCCAACGGCCTGCCCCATTCCCTACCCTTCCAACATGCACCAGGCAACGAATGGGGGTCTGCCAAATCTGATTTCCCACCACCTTGGAACAAAGGCCGGGACCGATGCCAGGCACGCAGCGCACGCCTAACAGCAGCCGATGAGGGTCTACCAAAGCTGTTTTCCCACCTCCTTGGAACAAAAGGCCAGGACCGATGCCAGGCGCGCAGCGCGAGGCCAACAGCAGCCATCTGCACCGCCAACTGCCTAGCGGCCTGACCGACATCCTTACCCAACCTACACGGCCCAAGCGCATGAGGGTCGGACCAATCTGATTTCCCACAAACGGCTGCGACAGAGGCAGAGCACGCTGCGTGCGCCCCAATGCAGCCTTCGCACGGCTGACTGCCCAACAGCCGGACCCGCAACCTATACCTATCCAACATGAATCAGGCACCGAATGAGGGTCTGCCAAAATCTTATTTCCCACCAAGATGGAATAAAGGGCCGCAACCGATGACAGGCACGCAGCTTGCGACCGACCGCAGCCATCTGCACGGCTAACTGCCCAGAGGCCTAGTCGGCTTCCTTACTTACCCAACATGCGCGGCCCAACACATGAGGGTTTGCCAAATCTGATTTCCCACAAAGTCGGAACAGGAGGCCGGGACAGACGCAGAGCATGCTCCGCGCGCACGACCGCAGCAATGTGCACGGCTGACTGCCCAACGGCCTGACGCGCATCCCTACCTAGCCCGAATGGACCGGGCAACGAATGAGGGTCTGCCAAAACTGATTTCTCACCACCTTGGAACAGAAGGCTGGGACCGATGCCTGGCACGCAGCGCGCGTCCAACTGCAGCCACCTGCATAGCTGACTGCCCAACGGCCAGGCAGACATCCTTACTCACACAACGTGCACAGCCCAACGCAGGCGGGCCAGCCAAATCGGATTTCCCACAAACTCGGAACCAAAGGCCGGGACAGAGGTGGCGCACGCTGCGCGCACCCAGTGGCCTCGACGGCATTCCTCACTACTTCATGCCAAATCTGATTTCCCACAAACCCGGAACCAAAGGCCAGGACAGAGGCAGAGCACGCTGCGTGCGCCCAGCGGCCTGGACGGCCTCCTCACTTACCCAACATGCACGGCCCTTCGCACGGGGGTCTGCCAAATCTGATTTCCCACAAACTCGGAACCAAAGGCCGGGACAGAGGCAGGGCACGCTGCGCTAGCCCAACTGCAGCCATGTGCACGGTTGACTGCCCAACGGCCTGACCCGCATCCTTACCCGGCCAACATGCACCGGGCAACGATTGAGGGTCTGCCAAATCTGATTTCCCACCACCACGGAACAAAAGGCCAAGACCGGTGCCAGGCACGCAGGGCGCTCCCGACAGCAGCAATCTGCACAGGTAATAGCCCAGCGGCTAGACCAACATCCTTACTCGCCCCACATGCACGCCCCAACGCGTGGGGATCTGCCAAATCTGATTTCCCACGTACTCAGAACCGAAGGCCGGGACACAGGCAGAGCACGCTGCGCGTGCCCAGCGGCCACTGACAGCCCAACGGCATGACCATCATCCTTATGTAACCAACACGCACGGGGCACCGCATGGGGGCCTGCCATATCCGATTTCCCACCAGCTTGGAACAAAGGCCAGGAACCAACGCCGAGCGCGCAGCGCGCGCGCGACAGCTGCCCGCCAAACGGCCCGCCCGGCACGCTGCGAACAATTCGGGAGGGGCTGCGGAAATTGATTCCCCACGCGCGGGGTATAAATGGCCAGAAACGAGTACAGGCAAGCCGCGCACGCCCGCCCGCACCCGGCCGCACAGCAAACTGCCCGACGTGGCCGACAGGCAGCGCAATTTGCTGTGCACATGGCTGCAGGCGGGCGCGCAGGGCTTGCCCGTACTCATTTCTAGCCGTTTATACCCTCGCATGCATGGCCCAACGCACGAGGATCTGCCAAATCTGATTTCCCACATACTTGGAACCAAAGGCCGGGACAAAGGCTGAGCACGCTGCGCGCGCCCAGCGACCACTGACTGCCCAACGGCATGACCATCATCCAACACGCACGGGGCACCGCATGGGGGCCTGCCATATCCGATTTCCGACCAGCATGGAACAAAAAGCAGGAACCGAGGCCAGGCGCGCAGCGCGTGCGCGACAGCTGCTCGCCCAGCGGCCCGACCAGCATGCTGTGAACAATGTGGGAGGGGCTGCGGAAATTGATTCCCCGCGCGCGGGGTATAAACGGCCAGAAACCAGAACAGGCAAACCGCGTGCGCCCGCCTGCACCCAGGCGCACAGAAAACTGCCCGACGTGGCCGACAGGCAGCGCAGTTTGCTGTGCGCGTGGCTCTGCGGGCTGGCGGGAGGGCGCGCGGGGATTGCCTGTACTGGTTTCTAGCCGTTTATACCCCGCGCATGGGGAATCAATTTCCGCAGCCCCCCAAACCCTATATAGTATAAAAACATGCGCGCGCGCGCCGCACCGCACTTAGCACTTTGCACTTGGCACTTGGCACTTGGCACTTAAAAATTTGAAAGCGAGCAACCGGGCAGCAGAGGCTAGGCGTGCAACCCGCACCATTTTCCCCACGTGGAACCGGCAGCCTAGGCTAGCCAACGTGCCCAGCGCAACAGCAGAGGGTCCGCCAACTCGGACTTCACACCAACATAGGGCAAAGGGCCGGAACCGAGGCAGGGCAGCCAGCGCACGCCCGCCCGCACCCACGTGCACGGCTGACTGCCCAACGGCATGCCCAGCATCCCCATTTTGCCAACAGGCACGGGGCAACGTATGAGGAACTGCCCATTCAGCTTTCCCACCAATTTTATGTAAAAGGCAGGGACCGAGGCTAGGCATGCAGAGCGCGTGCCCGCCAGTAGCCCTGTGCACTGCTTACTGCCAAATCTGATTTCCCACCACCTTGGAACACGAGGCAGAGGCCATTGCCAGGCACGCAGCCCGCCCAGCGCGCGCCCGCAGCGACATGGGGCAAAGGGCCGGAACCGTGGCAAGGCACCCAGCGCGCGCCCGCCCGCACCCACGTGCACGGCTGACTGCCCAACGGCCTGCCCAGCGTCCCCACTTAGCCAACAGGTACATTGCCCAACCGGCTTTCCCACCAATTTATGCAAAAGGCATGGACTGAGGCTAAGCATGCAAAGCGCGCGCCCTCCAGCAGCCCTGTGCACTGCTAACTGCCGAATCTGATTTCCCACCACCTTGGAACACGAGGCAGAGGCCGTTGCCTGGCACGCAGCCCGCCCAGTGCGTCCCGCAGCGACATGGGGCAAAGGGCCGGAACCGTGGCAGGGCACCCAGCGCGCGCCCGCCCGCACCCACGTGCACGGCTGACTGCCCAACGGCCTGCCCAGCGTCCCCACTTAGCCAACAGGCACGGGGCAATGTATGAGGGCCTGCCCAACCGGCTTTCCCACCGATTTTACGCAAAAGGCAGGGACCGAGGCTAGGCACGCAGAGCGCGCGCCCGCCAGCAACCCTGTGCACAGCTAACTGCCGAATCTGATTTCCCACCACCTTGGAACACGAGGCAAAGGCCGTTGCCAGGCACGCAGCCCGCCCAGCGCGCGCCCGCAGCGACATGGGGCAAAGGGCCGAAACCGTGGCAGGGCACCCAGCGCGCGCCGGCCCGCACCCACGCGCACGCTGACTGCCCAACAGCGTGCCCAGCGTCCCCACTTAGCCAACAGGCATGGGGCAACGTATGAGGGCCTGCCCAACCGGCTTTCCCACCGATTTTACGGAAAAGGCAGGGACCGAGGTGATGAGTCTCTAAAAATGCATATTTTCATACATATTTTGACCCATTTTGAGTACTTATTAACTTGAAAGAGCCTCATTTAGTGTGATACCATGGGTTAATTCATTTTAAATTCATCTTTATATTTTTCTGCATAAATTGCTTAAAAATCACGCTTTTTGCATAAATTCATGAAACCTGCTATTTTTGGAAAGTCTATTTCTGGAAAGTTTTGTGAAAATAATTTTTCTCATGAAATAAATTGAATTCTCTTCGTCATTAGTTCATTCATACAAAATCATGAAGAATGATGTATATTTTTATTATCATTTCATGAGAAATGGGCCCACAGTCATGCATATGTGATGTTAGGGGTAAAATTGTCTTTTCACATGAATTCACATCTGTTTTGTAGGAAATTGATTATATGGGTCCCATTTGTAAAGAATTGAGGCAAGGAATTGATTTTTAAGAGAAAGGAGAGCAGAATTGAAGAGAAAAGGAAATTGGAAGAAAATTGTAAAAGGTCGGCTTCATGGTCCCACACACACATGCACACGTGTGGGGCACACTTGTAAAACATCCCAGATGGGGTCCATTTATTTGTTGCACATTTTCAAGAGATTTTGAAGAGAATTTGAAGAATATCTCATCAAAGATGGACAAGGAAAGCCACATAAGAGTTCTTTTTTGAGAAGGAGAAGATTTAATTGAAAAAAAATATAAAAAAAATTGACAAACTAGCTATTCCACGTCCAAAAGAAGATTTTGGATCAGATTTTGATTGAAAAAGTAAAGGAAAAATACAAGAAAATTATCTAGAAGATCTCTTCAAGTTTGGAGCCAACAAGGAGAACTTTCCAAAAAAGGAAAGTTGACGATGCAAAAAGATAAAAGGGGAAGTTCTACACCTCATGTGGGCCAAGTTTGATTCTAAGAGAGGATTCTTATCCCTATTTCATCTCTCAAAAGATCTTAGTGCAAGGTGGCAAAGAAAAAGAAGGAAAGGAGCATCCAAGAGGGATTTCTGGACAAAACAAGCAAGGAAAGAAGAGAAAAATAAAAAGAAAAAAAAATCCCCAAGGATATTGCACGTCCAAAGCATTGGTTGGAGCCCTTTTTTTTCTTTCATTTTTTAATTATTTTTAATTTTTAAAGTTTGAGGAGGAGTAGGACTTGAAAAAGTATAAATAGGGCACCCTTCTCCCATATTCTTTATGGAAGAATTACCCACCTCCCACCTCTAGATTTCTACACTCCATCTCTCCCTCTCTTGTCTCTCCATCTCAAGTCATCAAGGAGGCTTAGCCCTAAAGCCACACCACCAACCTTGAAGATCAACTAGAAGGAGGAATTCTTTTCCATCCTAGTATGTATAATCTTTTGGTTTAATTTTTTTTTCATCTCATGTAAAGGATTGTCATACTAGTTCAATAATATTCATCTTCTTATTCTTCTTATTCTTATGGTTGTATGATTGCTTGATTTGTGTTTTTTCTTGTTTGGATTGACGACCCAAATAAAGAGCATACTTTAAGAAATTATTAGGCCTAGACTAAGGGAGAATTTGAGTGAATATACCGCCTTTGACTTCTTGTTATTACCGCCTTTGACTTCAGTTATACCGCCTTTGACTTCTTGTTATTACCGCCTTTGACTTCAGTTGTTTACCGCCTTTGACTTCCTTGTTATTACCGCCTTTGACTTCCTGCAATTTTATGTTATTTTCTGCACTTTTGTTATTTTTCTTGTTATATTCACATGGATTTTAAGTCTTGTTTTTGCATAGTTTGATGGTTGGATTAGGAATCATTGCATCTATTTTTATATCATAAGATTTTGTGCATATTTAAGTTGATGAAAATTAAGCCTTCAGATCTGAATCTAATGATTAAATTCGGATTTAATATACAAACAGCATAATTTAAAACAGTTTCAGCAAACTGTAAAAACAGTTTTTGACAAAAAGTTCGAAGTGGGTAGACCAGTCAAATCACAATATTTTTCTTTGAAACTTGGAAAAATTAAAGTTTAGGATGTGGTCTTTCATTCCCTAAAATTTCAGATCAAAATAATTTCGGAAGATTTGTGAACCAGAGGCTTAAACTTTGCCAATCAGTCAACTCGAATCAGAATTCCTGCACAGAATTTTGCAAAATTGTCATATTCATGCATTTATAACTTTTTCGTTTTAGATCCTTTTTTAATTCTGTTTTTTTTGTTAGTTTCTTGCATCAGTAGAGCATGAATTCCAGCCATTAAATTTAAATTTAGGATGCATTAGAGTAATTCAAATCATGCATAATATTTGCATCAGCATACTAGTTTTTCAGACTTAGAATTTTTCAGCATCTCATGGCATGCATTGCATTATTAATTTTACTAACTTTCTAATTTTAAATTTGTTTCTAGTTTTATGTTTTTGATTGTTTTAGTTAATTTCCAGAATTAAATATATTTCTAAACTTGTTATAATTGAAGGTTTTAAATTGGAAAGTTTACTAGTTTTGGAAATTCTAACGTAGGAAAGTTCCAAACTTTTGTTTATTTTGTTTTTAACATTGTTTAGTTTAGTTAGTTTCCAATTTTAGTTTTTATTTTTGGAAGTTCTAACTTGTGTTTTAGTTTTGCAGCAATTTTAGTTTTATTTTAGGAATTTTAGATTTAGGAAAGTTTCTTTTCATTGGGTTGTAACTAATTTAATTTTGGTAAGTAGGACACTTGTATTTGTTAGATTTTAATTAGGTTAGTTTTAGATTTTTATTTTAAGGCAAGTCAAGTTGAAAAAGGAACCTTAAACACATTGCTCCCTGAGGATCGACCTGGTCTCACCAGTTTTATTACTACATCGCGGTTCTGCACTTGGAACTCAAGATCACGAGGCTAGGCACGCAGAGCGCGCGCCCGCCAGCAGCCCTGTGCACAGCTAACTGCCGAATCTGATTTCCCACCACCTTGGAACACGAGGCAGAGGCCGTTGCCAGGCACGCAACCCGCCCAGCGCGCGCCCGCAGCGACATGGGGCAAAGGGCCGGAACCGTGGTAGGGCACCCAGCGCGCGCCCGCCCGCACACACGCGCACGGCTGACTGCCCAACGGCCTGCCCAGCGTCCCCACTTAGCCAACAGGCACGGGGCAACGTATGAGGGCCTACCCAACCGGCTTTCCCACCGATTTTACGGAAAAGGCAGGGACCGAAGTTAGGCACGCAGAGCGCGCGCCCGCCAGCAGCCCTGTGCACAGCTAACTGCCGAATCTGATTTCCCACCACCTTGGAACACGAGGCAGAGGCCGTTGCCAGGCACGCAGCCCGCCCAGCGCGCGCCCGCAGCGACATGGGGCAAAGGGCCGGAACCGTGGTAGGGCACCTAGAGCGCGCCCGCCCGCGCACACGCGCACGGCTGACTGCCCAACGGCCTGCCCAGCGTCCCCACTTAGCCAAAGGCACGGGGCAACGTATGAGGCCCTGCCCAACCGGCTTTCCCACCGATTTTAAGCAAAAGGCAGGGACCGAGGCTAGGCACGCAGAGCGCGCGCCCACCAGCAGCCCTGTGCACAGCTAACTGCCGAATCTGATTTCCCACCACCTTGGAACACGAGGCAGAGGCAGTTGCCAGGCACGCAGCCCGCCCAGTGCGCGCCCGCAGCGACATGGGGCAAAGGGCCGGAACCGTGGCAGGGCACCCAGCACGCGCCAGCCCGCACCCACGCGCACGGCTGACTGCCCAACGGCCTGCCCAGCGTCCCCACTTAGGCAACAGGCACGGGGCAATGTATAAGGCCCTGCCCAATCGGCGTTCACCAATTTTACGAAAAGGCAGGGACCGAGGCTGGGCATACAGAGCGCGCGCCCGCCAGCAGCCCCGTGCACAGCTAACTGCCAAATCTGATTTCCCACCACCTTGGAACACAAGGCAGAGGCCGTTGCCAGGCACGCAGACTGCCCAGCGAGCGCCCACAGCGCGCGCCCGACAGCAGCCATCTGCCCTGCGGGAAGACAGGCGTTCTCCCTCACCGAACACGCACGGCCCACCGCATGAAGGCCTGCCAAATCAGATATCCCACAAAGTCGGAACAGAAGGCCGGGGCAGAGGCAGAGCGCGCAGCGCCCGGCCGACAACAGCCCTGCGGGAGACTGCCCGCCCAATGGCCCGATCGGCAGGCCAAGAACAATGTGGGAGAGGCTACGGAAACCGATTCCCTATGCGCGGGGTATAAACGGCCAGAAATGAGTACAGGCAAGCACTGCGCCCCCGCCCGCACCCAGGCGCCCAGCAAACTGCCCGACGTGCCCAGCAGGCAGCACAGCAACGTGCCCGACATGCCCGCCGGCACATAACGGGCTGCCAGGACTGATTTCCCACCCGGTTTGAACAAATGGCCGAAACCGATGGAAGGCACGCTGCGCCCGGGCCCGCCACGATGGGCGCGCCCAACAAACCGAAGGACCGACCGGAGTCGTTCTCTACCCAATAGGCACCGCACACAGTATAGGAGGGGCTACGGAAATTGACTCCTCACGCGCGGGGTATAATCGGCCAGAAACGAGTACAGGTAAGCACCGCGCGCCCGCCCGCACCCAGTCGCCCAGCAAACCGCCCGAGGTGCCCAGCAGGCGGCACAGCAACGTGCCCGACGTGCCGCCCGCACAAGAGGGACTGTTAGAACCAATTTCCCACCCGGTTGGAAAAAATGGCCGCGACCGACGGAACGCACGCTGCGCGCGCGCTGCCACGGTGGGCACGACCAACAAACCGAAGGACCAACCGTGGTCGTTCCTTACCCGATAGGCACCGCACACTGTGTAGTAGGGGCTATGGAAATTGATTCCTCACGCGCAATGTATAAACGGCCAGAAATGAGAACAGGCAGGCACCGGGCGCCCGCCCTCACCCAGCGCCCAAGAAACTGCCCTACGTGCCCAGCAGGCATCACAACAACTTGCCCGACGTGCCCCGCCGCACAGGAGGGGCTGCCAAAACCGACTTCCCAACCGGTTCGAAAAAATGGCCGCGACCGATGGAAGGGACGCTGCGCACGCGCCCGCCACGGTGGGCACGTCCAACAACCCGAAGGACCGACCGGAGTCGTTCCTTAGCCGATAGGCACCGTACATTGCATAGTAGGGGCTACGGAAATTGATTCCTCACGCGCAGGGTATAAAACGACCAGAAATGAGTACAGGCGCCCGCCCTCACCCAGCGCCCAGCAAACTGCCCGACGTGCCCAGCGGGCAGTACAACAACTTGCCCGACGTGCTCGCCCGCACAAAAGGGGCTGCCAAAACCGATTTCCCACCCGGTTGGAACAAATGGCCGCGACCGATGGAATGCACGCTGCGCGCGCGACCGCCACGGTGGGCACGTCCAACAAACCGAAGGACCGACCGTGGTCGTTCCTTACCCGATAGGCACCGCACACTGTATAGTAGGGGCTACGGAAATTGATTCCTCACGCGCGGGGTATAAACGGCCAGAAATGAGTACAGGCGCCCGCACTCACCCAGCGCCTAGCAAACTGCCCGACGTGCCCAGCGGGCAGCACAACGACTTGCCCGACGTGCTCGCCCGCACAAAAGGGGCGGCCAAAACCGATTTCCCACCCGGTTGGAACAAATGGCCGCGACCGATGGAATGCACGCCGCTCACGCGCCCGCCACGGTGGGCACGTCCAACAAACCGAAGGACCGACCGTGGTCGTTCCTTACCCGATGGGCGCCACACACTGTATAGTTGGGGCTACGGAAATTGATATCTCACGAGCGGGGTATAAACGGCCAGAAAGGAGAACACGCGCCCGCCCTCACACATCGCCCAGCAAACTGCCCGACGTGCCCAGCGGGCAGCACAACTACTTGCCCGACGTGCTCGCCCGCACAAAAGGGGCTGCCAAAACTGATTTCCCACCCGGTTGGAACAAATGGCCGCGACCGATGGAATGCACGCTGAGCGCGCGACCGCCACGTTGGGCACGTCCAACAAACCGAAGGACCGACCATGGTCGTTCCGTACCCGATAGGCACCGCAGACTGTATAGTAGGGGCTACGAAAATTGATTCCTCACGTGCGGGGTATAAACGGCCAGAAATGAGTACAGGCAGGCGCCCGGCGCCCGCCCTCACGCAGCGCCCAGCGAACTGCCCGACGCGCCCAGCGGGCATCACAATAACTTGCCCGACGTGCCCGGCCGCACAGGCGGGGCTGCCAAAACCGATTTCCCACCCGGTTTGAACAAATGGCCACGACCGATGGTTGGCACGCTGCTCGCGCGCCCGCCACGGTGGCACGTCCAACAAACCGAAGGACCAACCGTGGTCGTTCCTTACCCGATAGGCACTGCACACTGTATAATAGGGGCTACGGAAATTGATTCCTCACGCGCGGGGTATAAACGGCCAAAAATGAGTACAGGCGCCTGCCCTCACCAATCGCCCAGCGAACTACCCGACGTGCCCAGCGGGCTGCACAACGACTTGCCCGACGTGCTCTCCCGCACAAAAGGGGCTGCCAAAACCGACTTCCCACCCGGTTGGAACAAATGGCCGCGACCGATGGAATGCATGCTGCGCGCGCGACCGCCACGGTGGGCACGTCCAACAAACCGAAGGACCGACCGTGGTCGTTCCTTACCCGATAGGCACTGCACACTATATAGTAGGGGCTACGGAAATTGATTTCTCACACGCGGGGTATAAACGGCCAGAAAAGAGTACAGGCAGGAGCCGGGCGCCCGCCCTCGCCCAGCGCCCAACAAACTGCTCGACGTGCCCAGCGGGCATCACAGCAACTTGCCTGACGTGCCCGGTCGCACAGGCGGGGCTGCCAAAACCGATTTCCCACCCGGTTGGAACAAATGGCCGCGACCGATGGAAGGCACGCTGCACGCGCGCCCGCCGCGGTGGGCACGTCCAACAAACCGAAGGGCCGACCTGAGTCGTTCCTTAGCCGATAGGCGCCGCACACTGTATAGTAGGGGCTACGGAAATTGGTTCCTCACGCGCGGGGTATAAACGGCCAGAAATGAGGGTGCCTGCCCTCACCCAGCGCCTAGCAAACTGCCCGACGTGCCTAGTGGGCAGCGCAACAACTTGCCCGACGTGCTCGCCCGCACAGATGGGGCTACCAAAACCAATTTCCCACCCGGTTGGAACAATTGGCTGCGACCGATGGAATGCACGCTGCGCGCGCGACCGCGACGGTGGGCACGTCCAACAAACCGAAGGATCGACCGTGGTCGTTCCTTACCCGATAGGCACCGCACACTGTATAGTAGGGGCTACGGAAATTGATTTCTCACGCGCGGGGTATAAACGGCCAGAAATGAGTATAGGCAGGCGCCGGCTGCCCGCCCTCGCCCAGCGCCCAGCAAACTGCTCGACGTGCCCAGCGGGCATCACAACAACTTGCCCGATGTGCCCGGCCACACAGGAGGGGCTGCCAAAACCGATTTCCCACCCGGTTGGAACAAATGGCCGCAACAGATGGAAGGCACGCTGCGCATGAGCCAGCCACGGTGGGCACGTCCAACAAACCGAAGGACCGACCGGAGTCGTTCCTTAGCCGATTGGCACCGCACACTGTATAGTAGGGGCTACGGAAATTGATTCCTCACGCGCGGGGTATAA
>JASUAD010000008.1:697500-715000 GCA_037013555.1 Sextonia rubra
ACATGCGCGGCCCAACACATGAGGGTCTGCCAAATCTGATTTCCCACAAAGTCGGAACAAGAGGCCGGGGCAGACGCAGAGCATGCTACGCGTGCACGACCGCAGTAATGTGCACGGCTGACTGCCCAACGGCCTGACGCGCATCCTTACCTAGCCCACATGGACCGGGCAACGAATGAGGTGTTGGAAGTAGGTGGGTCTCGTGGATAGATTTTCAAAACTTTTGACCCACTTGACACAGGGATCAACTATCCATAAGACCAAAACCCAATCCAGGATGCGTTACCCTCAATCTCGTGACCATGTACAGTAAAAATTCTACCAGCACTAAACATCCAAAATAACCTACGACATGCAAGAAGTAGATCATACCTTTGGAGATCCGCAGTGCTCTAGTGGATTTCTTCAACACCTCTTAGCCTTCCACGCTATGACCTGAATTGGATTTCTTTTCTCAAGAAGAATAGTGGAATCTTCAGGAGAAAATCCCAACTCGAGACTCCAAAGAACTAGAAGATAGGAGAGGAGAGTAACTCGCGCAACTCTTGCACGAAAGGGTTTTGGGCGTGAGGGAGAGTCTTATTGGACGTCCAAGAGATTTTATAGACTTCCAAATCTCTCCCTTATCTAATTGAAATAGAAGTCTTACTTCCAAAGCAATTAGCAACTTTCTCCTTTCCAAACTCTTATTTCTAGAGTCCAAGTCGGATTAGTGATTTCCAATATCTTTGGCTAGCGTGGGGACCACTAGGGATTCCTTAGAAAGTTGGCTCCAACTGGAACACCGCGACCCCACATCTCATGTGCAATCCGAGCCCACAGTTAATTGCAAATAACACCACTATATAAATGTAATTGCACTCCAGTCTTAGGAATAAATTACAATGAAGACCCTAAACTTCCCAATTACCACAAGTAGGCCCCTCTATCAATATCCGTGGATCAATTGGAATAAATCCGTCTCTTCCAATCTAAGTTCCACATCTTATTATCCTTGAGCCCCAATTAATCACAATAATCATCAGTACCATCCAATTAACTCTTAATTGAGATGGGTGCGCACTTACTAATGACAAATCCATTAATTGGCAAAAGGGGATAATAGAGATAGATTCCATCTTGATCATTCAGCGTTCCCACAGTTCTACTACCATATACCCAAGACACCGAGGTGTTAACCTATAGTCGGCCTCACTCATTGGTGACTCAAAGCAAATGAATAGATAGAAACTTAAGTTCGTCAATGTCTCAGGATTGAGAGCCTATTGCTAGGGAATTATGAGAGCATACCTTATTATTGAGACGGAATTCCATAAGGTGCATCTCATGGTCCTTAAATACATCCAATGTACCAGCACCATGATCTAGAATCTTACATTCTGATGATTGAGACAAATCACACTATTTCATAGTGATCAAAGTGCTGCAACCTTATCAAATGAGATGCCCAGTCTCATTACTGGTTGTGAAGCTATTTAAGTATAAGATTTGTGACATATATCTCCCGCGTGTGGATCTCATCCATGCACATATATCACATCTAATATACTAATGGGACCCGGTTCAACTCATGAACCATTATGTCATACGTATTGGTCATGTGCATGAAGTAGTAAAATAACATTCATCTCATGAAAGTAAAGCATGATTTTATTGATAAATAAAGAAATTAATCAATTTATTACATCAACTGATGGATTAAGTCCACAAAATCAAACATGAGGGTCTGCCAAATCTGATTTCTCACCACCTTGGAACAAAAGGCCGGGACCGATGCCTGGCGCGCAGCGCGCGCCCAACTGCAGCCACCTGCATAGCTGACTGCCCAACGGCCAGGCAGACACCCTTACTCACACAACGTGCAGAGCCCAGCGAAGGCGGGCCAGCCAAATCGGATTTCCAACAAACTCGGAACCAAAGGCCGCGACAGAGGTAGCGCACGCTGCGCGCACCCAGTGGCCTCGACGGCATTCCTCACTACTTCATGCCAAATCTGATTTCCCACAAACTCGGAACCAAAGGCCGGGACAGAGGCAGGGCACGCTGCGCTCGCCCAACTGCAGCCATGTGCACGGCTGACTGCCCAACGGCCTGACCGGCATCCTTACCCGGCCAACATGCACCGGGCAACGATTGAGGGTCTGCCAAATCTGATTTCCCACCACCTCGGAACAAAAGGCCAGGACCGATGCCAGGCACGCAGCGCGCCCGACAGCAGCAATCTGCACAGCTAATAGCCCAGCGGCTAGACCAACATCCTCACTCGCCCCACATGCACGCCCCAACGCATGTTGATCTGCCAAATCTGATTTCCCACGTACTCGGAACCGAAGGCCAGGACACAGGTAGAGCACGCTGCGCGCTCCCAGCGGCCACTAACAGCCCAACGGCATGACCATCATCCTTACTTAGCCAACACGCACGGGACACCGCATGGGGGCCTACCATATCCGATTTCCGACCAACTTGGAACAAAGGCCAGGAACCAACGCCGAGCGCGCAGCGCGCGCGCGACAGCTGCCCGCCAAACGGCCCGCCCGGTACACTGTGAACAATGCGGGAGGGGCTGCGGAAATTGATTCCCCACGCGCGGGGTATAAATGGCCAGAAACGAGGACAGGCAACCCGCGCACGCCCGCCCGCACCTGGGCGCACAGCAAACTGTCCGACGTGGCCGACAGGCAGCGCAATTTGCTTGCACGTGGCTGCGGGCGGGTGAGCAGGGCTTGCCCGTACTCATTTCTAGCCGTTTATACCCCGCATGCACGGCCCAACGCACGAGGATCTGCCAAATCTGATTTCCCACATACTCGGAACCAAAGGCCGGGACACAGGCTGAGCACGCTGCGCGCGCCCAGCGACCACTGACTGCCCAACGGCATGACCATCATCCAACACGCACGGGGCACCGCATGGGGGCCTGCCATATCCGATTTCCGACTAGCTTGGAACAAAAGGCAGGAACATAGGCCAGGCGCGCAGCGCCCGCGCGACAGCTGCCCGCGCAACGGCCCGACCAGCATGCTGTGAACAATGTGGGAGGGGCTGCGGAAATTGATTCCCCACGCGCGGGGTATAAACGGCCAGAAACCAGTACAGGCAAGCCCCGCGCACCCGCCCGCACCCAGGCGCACAGAAAACTGCTCGACGTGGTCGACAAGCAGCGCAGTTTGTGTGCGCGTGGCTCTGCAGGCTGGCGGGCGGGCGCGCGGGGATTGCCTGTACTGGTTTCTAGCCGTTTATACCCCGCGCGTAGGGAATCAATTTCCGCAACCCCCCAAACCCTATATAGTATAAAAACACGCGCGCGCGCGCCGCACCGCACTTAGCACTTAGCACCTGGCACTTAGCACTTGGCACTTGGCACTTAAAAATTTGAAAGCAAGCAACCGGGCAGTAGAGGCTAGGCGTGCAACCCGCACCATTTTCCCCACGTGGAACCGGCAGCCTAGGCTGGCCAACGTGCCCAGCGCAACAGCAGAGGGTCGGCCAACTCGGACTTCACACCAACATAGGGCAAAGGGCCGGAACCGAGGCAGGGCACCCAGCGCATGCCCGCCCGCACCCACGCGCACGGCTGACTGCCCAACGGCCTGCCCAGCATCCCCACTTAGCCAACAGGCACGGGGCAACGTATGAGGAACTGCCCAATCGGCTTTCCCACCAATTTTATGCAAAAGGCAGGGACCGAGGCTAGGCATGCAGAGCGCGCGCCCGCCAGCAGCCCTATACACTGCTTACTGCCAAATCTGATTTCCCACCACCTTGGAACACAAGGCAGAGGCCGTTGCCAGGCACGCAGCCCGCCCAGCGCACGCCCGTAGTGACATGGGGCAAAGGGCCGGAACCGTGGCAGGGCACCCAACGCGCGCCCGCCCGCACCCACGCGCACGGCTGACTGCCCAACGGCCTGCCCAGCGTCCCCACTTAGGCAACAGGCACGGGGCAACTTATAAGGGCCTGCCCAATCGGCTTTCCCACCAATTTTGCGCAAAAGGCAGGGACCGAGGCTAGGCATGCAGAGCGCGCGCCCGCCAGCAACCCCGTGCACAGCTAACTGCCAAATCTGATTTCCCACCACCTTGGAACACGAGGCAGAGGCCGTTGCCAGGCACACAGCCCGCCCAGCGGGAAGACAGCCGTTCTCCCTCACTGAACACGCACGGCCCACCGCATGAGGGCTTGCCAAATCAAATATCCCACAAAGTCGGAACAAAAGGCCGGGGCAGAGGCAGAGCGCGCAGCGTCCGTTCGACAACAGCCCTGCGCGGGACTTCCCGCCCAATGGCCCGACCGGCATGCCAAGAACAATGTGGGAGAGGCTACGGAAACTGATTCACCACGCGCGGGGTATAAACGGCCAGAAATGAGTACATGCAAGCACTACGCCCCCGCCCGCACCCAGGCGCCCAGCAAACTGCCCGACGTGCCCAACAGGCAGCACAGCAACGTGCCCGACTTGCCCGCCCGCACATGACGGGCTGCCAGAACCGATTTCCCACACTGTTAGAACAAATAGCCGAAACCGATGGAAGGCACGCCCAGCAAACTGCCCGTCGTGCCCAGCGGGCAGCACAACGACAGGCCCGACGTGCTCGCCCGCACAAAAGGGGCTGCCAAAACCGATTTCCCACCCGGTTGGAACAAATGGCCGCGACTGATGGAACGCACGCCGCGCGTGCGCCCGCCACGATGGGCACGTCCAACAAACCGAAGGACCGACCGTGGTCGTTCCTTACCCGATAGGCACCGCACACTGTATAGTAGGGGCTACGGAAATTGATTCCTCATGCACGGGGTATAAACGGCCAGAAATGAGTACAGGCAGGCGCCGGGCGCCCGCCCTCACCCAGCGCCCAGCAAACTGCCCTACGTGCCCAGCAGGCATCACAACAACTTGTCCGACGTGCCCGGTCGCACAGGAGGGGCGGCCAAAACAGATTTCCCACCCGGTTGAAGCAAATGGCGGCGAACGATAGAAGGCACGCTCAATAAACTGAAGGACCGACCGGAGTCGTTCCTTAGCCGATAGGCACCGCACATTGTATAGTAGGGGCTACGGAAATTGATTCCTCACGCGCGGGGTATAAACGGCCAGAAATGAGTACAGGCGCCCGCCCACACCCAGCACCTCGCAAACTGCCCGACGTGCCCAGCGGGCAGCACAACAACTTGCCCGACGTGCTCGCCGGCACAGATGGGGCTGCCAAAACCGATTTCGCACCCGGTTGGAACAAATGGCCGCGACCGATGGAATGCACGCTGCGCGCGCGACCGCCACGGTGGGCACGTCCAACAAACCGAAGGACCGACCGTGGTCGTTCCTTACCCGATAGGCACCGCACACTGTATAGTAGGGGCTACGGAAATTGATTTCTCACGCTAAGGTATAAACGGCCAGAAAGGAGTACACGCGCCCGCCCTCGCACAGCGCCCAGCAAACTGCCCGACGTGCCCAGCGGGTAGCACAACGACTTGCCCGACGTGCTCGCCCGCACAAAAGGGGAAGCCAAAACCGATTTCCCACCCGGTTGGAACAATTGGCCGCGGCCGATGGAATGCACGCTACGCGCGCAACCGCCACGGTGGGCACGTCCAACAAACCGAAGGACCGACCGTGGTCGTTCCTTACCCGATAGGCAGCGCACACTGTATAGTAGGGGCTACGGAAATTGATTCCTCACGCGCGGAGTATAAACGGCCAGAAATGAGGACAGGCGCCCGCCCTCACCTAGTGCCCAGCAAACTGGCTGACGTGCCCAGCGGGCAGCACAACGACTTGCCCGACGTGCTCGCCCGTACAAAAGGGGCTGCCAAAACCGATTTCCCACCCAGTTGGAACAAATGGCCGCGACCGATGGAATGCACGCTGCTCGCGCTCCCGCCAAGGTGGGCACGTCCAACAAACCGAAGGACCGACCGTGGTCGTTCCTTACCCGATAGGCACCGTACACAGTATAGTAGGGGCTACGGAAATTGATTCCTCACGCGCGGGGTATAAACGGCCAGAAATGAGTACAGGCGCCCGCCCTCACCCAGTGCCCAGCAAACTGCCTGACGTGCCCAGCGGGCAGCACAACTACTTGCCCGACGTGCTCGCCCGCACAAAAGGGGCTGCCAAAACCGATTTCCCACCCGGTTGGAACAAATGGCCGCGACCGAGGGAATGCACGCTGCTAGCGCTCCCGCCACGGAGGGCAGGTCCAACAAACCGAAGGACCGACCGTGGTCGTTCCTTACCCGATAGGCACTGCACACTATATAGTAGGCGCTACGGAAATTGATTCCTCGCGCGCGGGGTATAAAAGGCCAGAAATAAGTACCGGCGCCCGCCCTCACCCAGCGCCGAGCAAACTGCCCGACGTGCCCAGCGGGCAGCACAACAACTTGCCCGACGTGCTCGCCGGCACAGATGGGGCTGCCAAAACCGATTTCGCACCCGGTTGGAACAAATGGCCGCGACCGATGGAATGCACGCTGCGCGCGCGACCGCCACGGTGGGCACGTCCAACAGACCGAAGGACCGACCGTGGTCATTCCTTTCCCGATAGGCACCGCACACTATATAGTAGGGGCTACGGAAATTGATTCCTCACGCGCGGGGTATAAACAGTCAGAAATGAGTACAGGCGCCCGCCCTCACCCAGTGCCCAGCGAACTGCCTGACGTGCCCCGCGGGCAACACAACGACTTGCCCGAGGTGCTCGCCCGCACAAAAGGGGCAGCCAAAACCGATTACCCACCCGGTTGGAACAAATGGCCGCGACCGATGGAATGCACGCTGCTCGCGCTCCCGCCACGGTGGGCACGTCCAACAAATCGAAGGACCGACCGTGGTCGTTCCTTACCCGATAGGCACGGCACACTGTGTAGTAGGGGCTACGGAAACTGATTTCTCACACGCGGGGTATAAACGGCCAGAAACGAGGACAGGCGCCCCCCTCACACAGCGCCCAGCAAACTGCCCGACGTGCCCAGCGGGCAGCACAACGACTTGCCCGACGTGCTCGCCCGCACAAAAGGGGCAACCAAAACCGATTTCCCACCCGGTTGGAACAAATGGCCGCGACCGATGGAATGCACGCTGCGCGCGCGACTGCCACTGTGGGCACGTCCAACAAACCGAAGGACCGGCCGTGGTCGTTCCTTACCCGATAGGCACCGCACACTGTATAGTAGGGGCAACGGAAATTAATTCCACACGCGCGGGGTATAAACGGCCAGAAACGTGTACAGGCGCCTGCCCACACCCAGCGCCAGCAAAATGCCTGACGTGCCCAGCGGGCAGCACAACGACTTGCCCGACGTGCTCCCCCGCACAAAAGGGGCTGCCAAAACCGATTTCCCACCCGGTTGGAACAAATGGCCGCGACCGATGGAATGCACGCTGCTCGCGCGACCGTGACGGTGGGCACGTCCAACAAACCGAAGGACCGACCGTGGTCGTTCCTTACCTGATAGGCGCCGCACACTGTATAGTAGGGGCTACGGAAATTGATTTCTCACGCCCGGGGTATAAACGGCCAGAAATGAGTGTAGGCGCCCGCCCTCACACCGCGCCCAGCAAACTGCCCGACGTGCCCTGCGGGCAGCACAACGACTTGCCCGACATGCTCGCCCGCACAAAAGGGGCTACCAAAACAGATTTACCACCCGGCTGGAACAAATGGCCGCGACCGATGGATTGCACGCTGCGCGCGCGACCGCCACGGTGGGCACGTCCAACAAACCGAAGGACCGCCCGTGGTCGTTCCTTACCCGATAGGGACTGCACACTATACAGTAGGGGCTACGGAAATTGATTCCTCACGGGCGGGGTATAAACGACCGAAAATGAGCACAGGCGCCCGCCCTCTCCCAGCGCCCAGCAAACTGCCCGACGTGCCCAGCGGGCAGCACAACGACTTGCCCGATGTGCTCGCCCGCACAAAAGGGGCTGCCAAAACCGATTTCCCACCCGGTTGGAACAAACGGCCGCGACCGATGGAATGCACGCTGCTCGCGCTCTCGCCACGGTGGGCACGTCCAGCAAACCAAAGGACCGACCGTGGTCGTTCCTTACCCAATAGGCACCGCACACTGTATAGTAGGGGCTACGGAAATTGATTCCTCACGCGCGTGGTATAAACGGCCAGAAATGAGTACAGGCAGGCGCCGGGCGCCCGCCCTAACCCAGCGCCCAGCAAACTGCCCGACGTGCCCAGCAGGCAACACGACAACTTGCCCGACGTGCTCGCCCTCACAGATGGGGCTGCCAAAACCGATTTCCCACCCGGTTGGAACAAATGGCCGCGAGCGATGGAATGCACGCTGCGCGCGTGACCGCGACGGTGGGCACGTCCAACAAACCGAAGGACCGACCGTGGTCGTTCCTTACCCGATAGGCACCGCACGCTGTATAGTAGGGGCTACGGAAATTGATTTCTCACGCGCGGGTTATAAATGGCCAGAAATGAGTACAGGCCGGCACCGGGTGCCCGCCCTCGCCAAGCGTCCGGCAAACTGCCCGTCGTGCCCAACAAGCAGCACAACAACTTGCCCGACGTGCCCGGCCGCACAGGCGGGGCTGCCAAACCCGATTTCCCTCCCGGTTGGAACAAATGGTCGCGACCGATGGAAGGCACGCTGCGCGGGCGCCCGCCGCGGTGGGCACGTCCAACAAACCGAAGGACCGACCGGAGTCGTTCCTTAGCCGATTGGCACTGCTCACAGTATAGTGGGGGTTACGGAAATTGATTCCTCACGCGCGGGGTGTAAACGGCTAGAAATGAGTACAGGCGCCCGCCCTGACACAGCGCCCAGCAAACTACTCGATGTGCCCAGCGGGCGGCACAACGACTTGCCCGACGTGCTTGCCCGCACAAAAGAGGCTGCCAAAACCGATTTCCCACCCGGTTGGAACAAATGGCCACGACCGATGGAATGCACGCTGCTCGCGCTCCCGCCACGGTGGGCACATCCAACAAACCGAGGGACCGACCGTGGCCGTTCCTTACCCGATAGTCACCGCACACTGTATAGTGGGGGCTACGGAAATTGATTTCTCACGCGCGGGGTATAAACGGCCAGAAATGAGTACAGGCGCCCGCCCTCACCCAGCGCCCAGCAAAATGCCTGACGTGCCCTGCGGGCAGCACAACGACTTGCCTGACGTGCTCTCCCGCACAAAAGGGGCTGCCAATACCGATTTCCCACCCGGTTGGAACTAATGGCCACGACCGATGGAATGCACGCTGCTCGCGCTCCCGCCACGGTGGGCACGTCCAACAAACCGAGGGACCGACCGTGGTCGTTCCTTACCCGATAGTCACCGCACACTGTATAGTGGGGGCTACGGAAATTGATTTCTCACGCGCGGGGTATAAACGTCCAGAGATGAGTACAGGCGCCCGCCCTCACACAGCGCCCAGCAAACTGCCCGACGTGCCTAGCGGGCAGCACAACGACTTGCCCGACATGCTCGCCCGCACAAAAGGGGCTACCAAAACCGATTTACCACCCGGTTGGAACAAATGGCCGCGACCGATGGAATGCACGCTGCGCGCGCGACCGCCATGGAGGGCACGTCCAACAAACCGAAGGACCGGCTGTGGTCGTTCCTTGCCCGATAGGCACCGCACACTGTATAGTAGGGGCTATGGAAATTAATTCCTCACGCACGGGGTATAAACGGCCAGAAACGAGTACAGGCGCCCGCCCACACCCAGCGCCCAGCAAAATGCCTGACGTGCCCAGCAGGCAGCACAACGACTTGCCCGACGTGCTCGCCCGCACAAAAGGGGCTGCGAAAACCGATTTCCGACCCGGTTGGAACAAATGGACGCGACCGATGGAATGCACGCTGCGCGCGTGACCGCGACGGTGGGCACGTCCAACAAACCGAAGGACCGACCGTGGTTGTTCCTTACCCGATAGGCACCGCACACTGTATAGTAGGGGCTACGGAAATTGATTTCTCACACGCGGGGTACAAACGGCCAGAAATGAGTACAGGCCGGCACCGGGTGCCCGCCCTCACCAAGCATCCGGCAAACTGCCCGACGTGCCCAGCGGGCAGCACAACAACTTGCCCAACGTGCCCGGCCGCATAGGCGGGGCTGCCAAAGCCGACTTCAAACCCGGTTGGAACAAATGGCCGCGACCGATGGAAGGCATGCTGCGCGGGCGTCCGCCGCGGTGGGCACATTTAACAAACCGAAGCACCGACCGGAGTCGTTCCTTAGCCGATAGGCACTACACACTGTATAGTAGGGGTTACGGAAATTGATTCCTCACGCGCGGGGTATAAATAGCCAGAAATGAGTACAGGCGCCCGCCCTCACACAGCGCCCAGCAAACTGCCCGACGTGCCCAGCGGGCAGCGCAACGACTTGCCCGACGTGCTTGCCCGCACAAAAGGGGCTGCCAAAACCGATTTCCCACCCGGTTGGAACAAATGGCCGCGACCGATGGAATGCACGCTGTGCCCGCGACCGCCACGGTGGGCACGTCCAACAAACCGAAGGACCGACCGTGGTCGTTCCTTACCCGATAGGCACCGCACACTGTATAGTAGGGGCTACGGAAATTGATTCCACACGCGCGTGGTATAAACGGCTAGAAATGAGTACAGGCGCCCGCCCTCACCCAGTGCCCAGCAAACTGCCTGACGTGCCCTGCGGGCAGCACAACGAC
Organism: Sextonia rubra; assembly: GCA_037013555.1. NCBI lineage: Eukaryota > Viridiplantae > Streptophyta > Magnoliopsida > Laurales > Lauraceae > Sextonia > Sextonia rubra. Next base: position 708,175 of record JASUAD010000008.1, read on the forward strand.
TTGCCCGAGGTGCTCGCCTGCACAAAAGGGGCTGCCGAAACCGATTTCCCACCCAGGTTGGAACAAATGGCCGCGACCGATGGAATGCACGCTGCTCGCGCTCCCGCCACGGTGGGCACGTCCAACAAACCGAAGTACCGACCCTGGTCGTTCCTTACCCGATAGGCACGGCACACTGTATAGTAGGGGCTACGGAAACTGATTTCTCACGTGCGGGGTATAAACGGCCAGAAATGAGGACAGGCGCACCCCTCACATAGCGCCCAGCAAACTGCCCAACGTGCCCAGCGGGCAGCACAACGACTTCCCCGACGTGCTCGCCCGCACAAAAGGGGCCACCAAAACCGATTTCCCACTCGGTTGGAACAAATGGCCGCGACCGATGGAATCCACGCTGCGCGCGCGACCGCCACGGTGGGCACGTCCAACAAACCGAAGGACCGGCCGTGGTCGTTCCTTACCCGATAGGCACCGCACACTGTATAGTAGGGGCTACGGAAATTAATTCCTCACGCACGGGGTATAAACGGCCAGAAACGAGTACAGGCGCCCGCCCACACCCAGCGCCCAGTAAAATGCCTGACGTGCCCAGCAGGCAGCACAACGACTTGTCCGACGTGCTCGCCCGCACAAAAGGGGCTGCCAAAACCGATTTCCGACCCGATTGGAACAAATGGCCGCGACCGATGGAATGCACGCTGCGCGCGAGACCGCGACGGTGGGCACGTCCAACAAACCGAAGGACCGACCGTGGTCGTTCCTTACCCGATAGGCACCGCGCACTGTATAGTAGGCGCACGGTGAGTACAGGCAGGCGCCGGGTCCCCGCCCTCGCCCAGCGCCCAGCAAACTGCCCGACGTGCACAGCGGGCAGCACAACGACTTGCCCGAAGTGCTTGCCCGCACAAAAGGGGCTGCCAAAACCAATTTCCCACCCGGTTGGAACAAATGGCCGCGACCGATGGAATGCACGCTGCGCGCGCGCCTGCCGCGGTGGGCACGTCCAACAAACCGAAGGACCGACCGGAGTCGTTCTTTAGCCGATAGGCACTGCACACTGTATAGTCGGGGTTACGGAAATTGGTTCCTCACGCGCGGGGTACAAACGGCCAGAAATGAGTACAGGCGCCCGCCCTCACACAGCGCCCAGCAAACTGCCCGACGTGCCCAGCGGGCAGCACAACGACTTGCCCGACGTGCTTGCCCGCACAAAAGGGGCTGCCAAAACCGATTTCCCACCCGGTTGGAACAAATGGCCGCGACCGATGGAATGAACGCTGCGCGCGCGACCGCCACGGTGGGCACGTCCAACAAACCGAAGGACCGACCGTGGTCGTTCCTTACCCGATAGGCACCGCACACTGTATAATAGGGGCTACGGAAGTTAATTCCTCACGCGCGGGGTATAAACGGCCAGAAATGAGTACAGGCGCCCGCCCTCACACAGCACCCAGCAAAATGCCTGACGTGCCCTGCGGGCCGCCCAACGACTTGCCCGACGTGCTCGCCCACACAAAAGGGGCTGCCAAAACCGATTTACCACCCGGTTGGAACAAATGGCCGCGACCGATGGAATGCACGCTGCGCGCGCGACCGCCACAGTGGGCACGTCCAACAAACCGAAGGACCGACCGTGGTCGTTCCTTACCCGATAGGCACCGCACGCTTTATAGTAGGGGCTACGGAAATTGATTCCTCACGCGCGGGGTATAAACGGCCAGAAATGAGTACAGGCACCCACCCTCTCCCAGCGCCCAGCGAACTGCCCGACGTGCCCAGCGGGCAGCACAACGACTTGCCCGACATGCTCGCCCGCAAAAAAGGGGCTGCGAAAACCGATTTCCCACCCGGTTGGAACAAATGGCCGCGACCGATGGAATGCACGCTGCGCGCGCGACCGCCATAGAGGGCACGTCCAACAAACCGAAGGACCGACCGTGGTCGTTCCTTACCCGATAGGCCCCGCACACTGTATAGTAGGGGCTACAGAGATTATTTCCTCACGCGCGTGGTATAAACGGCCAGAAATGAGTACAGGCGCCCGCCCTCACACAGCGCCCAGCAAACTGCCCGACGTGCCCAGCGGGCAGCACAACGACTTGCCCGACGTGCTTGCCCGCACAAAAGGGGCTACCAAAACCGATTTCCCACCCGGTTGGAACAAATGGCCGCGACCGATGGAATGCGCGCTGCGCGCGCGACCGCCTCGGTGGGCACGTCCAACAAACCGAAGGACCGGCCATGGTCGTTCCTTACCCGATAGGCACCGTACACTGAATAGTTGGGGCTACGGAAATTAATTCCTGACGCACGGGGTATAAACGGCCAGAAACCAGTGCAGGCGCCGGCCCACACCCAACGCCCAGCGAAATGCCTGACATGCCCAGCAGGCAGCACAACGACTTGCCCGACGTGCTCGCCAGCACAAAAGGGGCTGCCAAAACCGATTTCCCACCCGGTTAGAACAAATGGCCACGACCGATGGAAAGCACGCTGCTCCCGCGACCGCGACGGTGGGCACGTCCAGCAGACCGAAGGACCGACCGTGGTCGTTCCATACTCGATAGGCACCGCACACTGTATAGTAGGCGCTACGGAAATTGATTTCTCACGCCTGGGGTATAAGCGGCCAGAAATGAGTACAGGCAGGCGCCGGGTGCCCGCCCTCGCCCAGCGCCCAGCAAACTGCCCGACGTGCCCAGCGGGCAGCACAACGACTTGCCCGACGTGCTTGCCCGCACAAAAGGGGCTGCCAAAACCGATTTCCCACCCGGTTGGAACAAATGGCCGTTACCGATGGAATGCAGGCTGCACGCGAGCCTGCCGCGGTTGGCACGTTCAACAAACCGAAGGACCGACCGGAGTCGTTCCTTACCCGATAGGCACTGCACACTGTATAGTAGGGGTTACGGAAATTGATTCCTCACGCGCGGGTTATAAACGGCCAGAAATGAGTATAGGCGCCCGCCCTCACACAGCTTCCAGCAAACTGCCCGACGTGCCCAGCGGGCAGCACAACGACTTCCCCGACGTGCTTGCCCGCACAAAAGGGGCTGCCAAAACCGATTTCCCACCCAGTTGGAACAAATGGCCGTGACCGATGGAATCCACGCTGTGCGCGCGACCGCCACGGTGGGCACGTCCAACAAACCGAAGGACCGACCGTGGTCGTTCCTTACCCGATAGGCACCGCACACTGTATAGTAGGGGCTACGGAAACTGATTTCTCACGCACGGGGGATAAACGGCCGGAAATGAGTACAGGCGCCCGCCCTCACACAATGCCCAGCAAACTGCCCGACGTGCCCAGCGGGCAGCACAACAACTTGCCCGACATGCTCGCCCGCACAAAAGGGGCTGCGAAAACGGATTTACCACCCGGTTCGAACAAATGGCCGCGACCGATGGAATGCACGCTGCGCGCGCGACCGCCATGGTGGGCACGTCCAACAAACCGAAGGACCGACCGTGGTCGTTCCTTGCCCGATAGGCACCGCACACTTTATAGTAAGGGCTACGGAAATTGATTCCTCACGCGCGGGGTATAAACGGACAGAAATGAGTACAGGCGCCCCCCCTCTCCCAGCGCCCAGCAAACTGCCCGACGTGCCCAGCGGGCAGCACAACGACTTGCCCGACGTGCTCGCCCACACAAAAGGGGCTGCCAAAACCGATTTCCCACCCGGTTGGAACAAATGGCCGCGATCGATGGAATGCACGTTGCGCGCGCGACCGCCACGGTGGGCACGTCCAACAAACCGAAGGACCGACCGTGGTCGTTCCTTACGCGATAGGCACCGTACACTGTATAGTAGAGGCTACGGAAATTGATTTCTCACGCGCGGGGTATAAACGGCCAGAAATGAGTACGGGCAGGCGCCGGGTGCCCGCCCTCGCCCAGCGCCCAGCAAACTGCCCGACGTGCCCAGCGGGCATCACAACAACTTGCTCGACGTGCCCGGCCGCACAGGCGGGGCTGCCAAAACCGATTTCCCACCCGGTTGGGACAAATGGCCGCGACTGATAGAAGGCACGCTGCGCGCGCGCCCGCCACAGTGGGCACGTCCAACAAACCGAAGGACCGACCGGAGTCGTTCCTTAGCCGATAGGCACTGCACACTGTATAGTAGGGGCTACGGAAATTGATTCCTCACGCGCGGGGTATAAACGGCCAGAAATGAGTACAGGCAGGCGCCGGGGGCTCGCCCTCACCCAGCGCCCAGCAAACTGCCCGACGTGCCGAGCGGGCAGCACAACAACTTGCCCGACGTGCTCGCCCGCACGGATGGGGCTGCCAAAACCGATTTCCCACCCGGTTGGAACAAATGGCCGCGACCGATAGAAGGCACGCTGCGCGCGCGCCCGCCACGGTGGGCACGTCCAACAAACCGAGAACCGACCGGGGTCGTTCCTTAGCCGATAGGCACCGCACACTGTATTGTGGGGGCAACGGAAATTGATTCCTCACGCGCGGGGTATAAACGGCCTGAAATGAGGGCGCCCGCCCTCACCCAGCGCCCAGCAAACTGCCCGACGTGCCCAGCGGGCAGCACAACAACTTGCCCGACGTGCTTGCCCGCACAGATGGGGCTACCAAGACCGATTTCCCACCCGATTGGAACAAATGGCCGCGACCGATGGAATGCACTCTGCGCGCGCGACCGCGACGGTGGGCACGTCCAGCAAACCGAAGGACCGACCGTGGTCGTTCCTTACCTGATAGGCACCGCACACTGTATAGTAGGGGCTACGGAAATTTATTTCTCACGTGCGGGGTATAAACGGCCAGAAATGAGTACAGGCAGGCGCCGGGCGCCCGCCCTCTCCCAGCGCCTAGCAAACTGCCGGACGCGCCCAGCGGGCATCACAACAACTTGCCCGACGTGCCCGGCCGCACAGGAGGGGCTGCCAAAACCGATTTCCTACCCGGTTGGAACAAATGCCCGCGACCGATGGAAGGCACGCTGCGCGCGCGCCCGCCACGGTGGGCACGTCCAACAAAACGAAGGACCGACCGGAGTCGTTCCTTAGCCGATTGGCACCGCACACTGTATAGTAGGGGTACGGAAATTGATTCCTCACGTGCGGGGTATAAACGGCCAGAAATGAGTACAGGCGCCCCCCCTCTCACAGCGCCCAGCAAACTGCCCGACGTGCCCAGCGGGCAGCACAACAACTTGCCCAACGTGCTCGCCCGTATAGATGGGGCTACCAAAACCGATTTCCCACCCGGTTGGAACAAATGGCCGCGACCGATGGAATGCACGCTGCGCGCGCGACCGCGACGGTGGGCACGTCCAACAAACCGAAGGACCGACCGTGGTCGTTCCTTACCCGATAGGCACCGCACACTGTATAGTAGGGGCTACGGAAATTGATTTCTCATGGGCGGGGTATAAACGGCCAGAAATGAGTACAGGCAGGCGCCGGGCGCCCGCCCTCGCCCAGCGCCCAGCAAACTGCCCGACGTGCCCAGCGGGCATCACAACAACTTGCCCGACGTGCCCTGCCGCACAGGACGGGCTGCCAAAACCGATTTCCCACCCGGTTGCAACTAATGGCCGCGACCGATGGAAGGCACGCTGCGCGCGCGCCCGCCACGGTGGGCACGTTCAACAAACCGAAGGACCGACCGGAGTCGTTCCTTAGCCGATTGGCACCGCACACTGTATAGTAGGGGCTACGGAAATTGATTCCTCACGCGCGGGGTATAAATGGCCAGAAATGAGTATAGGCAGGAGCCGGGCGCCCGCCCTCACCCGTTGCCCAGCAAACTGCCGTACGTGCCCAGCGGGCAGCACAACAACTTGCCCGACGTGCTCGCCCGCACAGATGGGGCTCCCAAAACCAATTTCCCACCCGGTTTGAACAAATGGCCGCGACCGATGGAATGCACGCTGCGCGCACGACCGCGACGGTGGGCACGTCCAACAAACCGAAGGACCGACCGTGGTCGTTCCTTACCTGATAGGCACCGCACACTGTATAGTAGGGGCTACGGAAATTGATTTCTCACGTGCGGGGTATAAACGGCCAGAAATGAGTACTGGCAGGCGCCGGGCGCCCGCCCTCGCCCAGCGCCCAGCAAACTGCCCGACGTGCCCAGCGGGCATCACAACAACTTGCTCGACGTGCCCGGCCGCACAGGAGGGGCTGCCAAAACCGATTTCCCACCCGGTTGGAACAAATGGCCGCGACCGATGGAAGGCAGGCTGCGCGCGGCCCCACCACGGTGGGCACGTCCAACAAACCGAAGGACCGACCGGAGTCGTTCCTTAGCCGATTGGCACCGCACACTGTATAGTAGGGGCTACGGAAATTGATTCCTCACGCGCGGGGTATAAATGGTCAGAAATGAGTACAGGCAGGCGTCGGGCGCCCGCCCTCACCCGGCGCCCAGCAAACTGCCCTACGTGCCCAGCGGGCAGCACAACAACTTGCCCGACGTGCACGCCCGCACAGATGGGGCTGCCAAAACCGAGAATTGAGGATAGCCACTTGACGTGCGCACGTCCGCCCGCGTGGGTGGGGCGAGCCTCACGACGGCCATGCCAGCATCGCCACTAAACCGACTTGCCCGGCACTGCATATGAGGGGCTGCCAGAACCGATTTCCCACCATGTTGGAACAGTGGCCGCGACCGATGAAAGGCACGCGCCCGCCACGGTGGGCACATGCGACAAACCGATGGACCGACCGAAGTCGTTCCTTAGCCAACTCGCGTCGCACGATTTTTTATGGGCGGGGCTACCGAAATTGATTCCTCACGCGCGGGGGTTTACTCGCCCAGAATATAGGATAGGCACGCGCCGTGCGCACGTCCGCC
>JASUAD010000008.1:722500-735000 GCA_037013555.1 Sextonia rubra
GCACCTGCCAGCAGCCATCTGCACAGCTAACTGCCCAGCGGCCTGACCGGCACAACCATACCTACCTGACATGAACGGCCTAAGGCATGGGGGTCCGCCAAATCTGATCTCCACAAATGCGAAACAAAAGGCCGGGACCGATGCCATGCACGCAGCGCGCACCCGACAATAGAGGCAGAGCACGCTACGCTCGCCCAACAGCAGCCAACTGCATGGCTGACAGCTCAATGGCCTGAACCACATCCTTACCTAGCCCACATGCACGGGCATCGAATGAGGGCCTGCCAAATATTATTCCCCGCCAACTCGGAACAAAAGGGCGGGACTGATGCTAGGCAAGCAGCGCGCACCCGACAGCAGCCATCAACATAGCTAACTGCCCAACGGCCTGGCCGGCATCCTCACTTAGCCAACACGCACGGCCCAACGCATGAAGGTCAGCCAAATCTGATTTCCCACAAACTCGGAACAAAGGGCTAGGACGGAAACCGAGCATGCTGCGCGCGCCAGGCAGCAGCCATGCGCATGGCTGACTGCCCAACGGCCTGCCCCGCATCCCTACCCTTCCAACATGCACCAGGCAACGAATGGGGGTCTGCCAAATCTGATTTCCCACCACCTTGGAACAAAGGCCGGGACCGATGCCAGGCACGCAGCACACGCTCGACAGCAGCCGATGAGGGTCTGCCAAAGTTGTTTTCCCACCTCCTTGGAACAAAAGGCCAGGACCAATGCCAGGCACGCAGCGCGCGGCCAATAGCAGCCATCTGCACAGCCAACTGCCTAGCAGCCTGACCGACATCCCTACCCAGCCTACACGGCCCAAACGCATGAGGGTCGGCCCAATCTGATTTCCCACAAACTCGGAACAAAGGGCTGCGATAGAGGCAGAGCACGCTGCGTGCGCCCCGCTGCAGCCTTCGCACGGCTGACTGCCCAACAGCCGGACCCGCAACCTATACCTGTCCAACATGAATCAAGCACCGAATGGGGGTTTGCCAAAATCTTATTTCCCACCAAGACGGAACAAAGGGCCGAAACCGATGATAGGCACGCAGCTCGTGACCGACCGCAGCCATCTGCACGACTAACTGCCCAGAGGCCTGGTCGGCTTCCTTACTTACCCAACATGCGCGGCCCAACACATGAGGGTCTGCCAAATCTGATTTCCCACAAAGTCGGAACAAGAGGCCGAGGCAGACGCAGAGCATGCTGCCCGCGCACGACCGCAGCAATGTGCACGGCTGACTGCCCAACGACCTGACGCGCATCCTTACCTAGCCCACATGGACCGGGCAACGAATGAGGGTCTGCCAAATCTGATTTCTCACCACCTTGGAACAAAAGGCCGGGACCGATGCCTGGCACGCGGCACGCGCCCAACTGCAGCCACTTGCATAGCTGACTGCCCAACGGCCAGGCAGACATCCTTACTCACACAACGTGCACAGCCCAGCGCAGGCGGGCCAGCCAAATCGGATTTCCCACAAACTCGGAACCAAAGGCCGCGACAGAGGTGGCGCACGCTGCGCGCACCCAGTGGCCTCGACAGCATTCCTCACTACTTCATGCCAAATCTGATTTCCCACAAACTCGGAACCAAAGGCCAGGACAGAGGCAGAGCACGCTGCGCGCGCCCAGCGGCCTGGCCGGCCTCCTCACTTACCCAACATGCACGGCCCTTCGCACGGGGGTCTGCCAAATCTAATTTCCCACAAACTCGGAACCAAAGGCCGGGACAAAGGCAGGGCACGCTGCGCTCGCCCAACTGCAGCCATGTGCACGGCTGACTGCCCAACGGCCTGACCCGCATCCTTACCCGGCCAACAAGCACCGGGCAACAATTGAGGGTCTGCCAAATCTGATTTCCCACCACCTCGGAACAAAAGGCCAGCACCGATGCCAGGCACGAAGTGCGCCCGACAGCAGCAATCTGCACAGCTAATAGCCCAGCGGCTAGACCAACATCGTTACACGCCCCACATGCACGCCCCAATGCATGTTGATCTGCCAAATCTAATTTCCCACGTACTCGGAACCGAAGGCCGGGACACAGGTAGAGCACGCTGCGCACTCCCAGCGGCCACTGACAGCCCAACGGCATGACCATCATCCTTACTTAGCCAACACGCACGGGACACCGCATGGGGGCCTGCCATATCCGATTTCCCACCAGCTTGGAACAAAGGCCAGGAACCAACGCCGAGCGCGCAGCGCGCGCGAGACAGCTGCCCGCCAAACGGCCCGCCCGGCACGCTGTGAACAATGAGGGAGGGGTTGCGGAAATTGATTCCCCACGCGCGGGGTATAAATGGCCAGAAACGAGTACAGGCAAGCCGCGCACGCCCGCCCGCACCAGGGCGCACAGCAAACTGCCCGACGTGGCCGACAGGCAGCGCAGTTTGCTGTGCGCGTGGCTGCGGGCGGGCGAGCAGGGCTTGCCCGTACTCATTTCTAGCCGTTTATACCCCGCATGCACGGCCCAACGCACGAGGATTTGCCAAATCTGATTTCCCACAAACTCGGAACCAAAGGCCGGGACACAAGCTGAGCACGCTGCGCACGCCCAGCGGCCACTGACAGCCCAACGTCATGACCATCATCCAACACGCATGGGGCACTGCATGGGGGCCTGCCATATCCAATTTCCGACCAGCTTGGAACAAAAGGCAGGAACATAGGCCAGGCGCGCGGCACGCGCGCGACAGCTGCCCGCGCAACGGCCTGACCAGCATGCTGTGAACAATGTGGGAGGGGCTGCGGAAATTGATTCACCACGCGCGGGGTATAAACGGCCAGAAACCAGTACAGGCAAGCCGCGCGCGCCCGCCCGCACCAAGGCGCATAGAAAACTGCCCGACTTGGCCGACAGGCAGCGCAGTTTGCTGTGCGAGTGGCTCCGCGGGCCGGCGGGCGCGCGCGCGGGGATTGCCTGTACTGGTTTCTAGCCGTTTATACCCCGCGCGTGGGGAATTAATTTCCGCAGCCCCCCAAACCCAATATAGTATAAAAACACGTGCGCGTGCGCCGCATCGCACTTAGCACTTTGCACTTGGCACTTGGCACTTGGCACTAAAAAATTTGAAAGTGAGCAACCGGGCAGCAGAGGCTAGGCGTGCAACCCGCACCATTTTCCCCACGTGGAAACGGCAGCCTAGGCTAGCCAACATGCCCAGCGCAACAGCAGAGGGTCCGCCAACTCGGACTTCAAACCAACATAGGGCAAAGGGCCGGAACCGAGGCAGGGCAACCAGCGCACGCCCGCTCGCACCCACGCGCACGGTTGACTGCCCAACGGCCTGCCCAGCGACCCCACTTAGCCAACAGGCACGCGGCAACGTATGAGGAACTGCCCAATCGGCTTTCCCACCAATTTTATGCAAAAGGCAGGGACCGAGGCTAGGCATGCAGAGCGTGCGCCCGCCAGCAGCCCTGTGCACTGCTTACTGCCAAATCTGATTTCCCACCACCTTGGAACACGAGGCAGAGGCCGTTGCCAGGCACACAGCCTGCCCAGCGCGCGCCCGCAGCGACATGGGGCAAAGGGCCAGAACCGTGGCAGGGCACCCAGCGCGCGCCAGCCCGCACCCACGTGCACGGCTGACTGCCCAACGGCCTGCCCAGCGTCCCCACTTAGGCAATAGGCACGGGGCAACGTATGAGGGCCTGCCCAACTGGCTTTCCCACCGATTTTACGTAAAAGGCAGGGACCGAGGCTAGGCATGCAGAGAGAGCGCCCGCTAGCAGCCCTGTGCACAGCTAACTGTCGAATCTGATTTCCCACCACCTTGGAACACGAGGCAGAGGCCGTTGCCAGGCACAAAGCCTGCCCAGCGCGCACCTGCAGCGACATGCGGCAAAGGGCCGGAACCGTGGCAGGGCACCCAGCGCGCGCCCGCCCGCACCCACGCGCACGGCTGACTACCCAACGGCCTACCCAGCGTCCCCACTTAGCCAACAGGCACGGGGCAACGTACGAGGGCTACCCCAACCGGCTTTCCCACCGATTTTACGGAAAAGGCAGGGACCGAGGCTAGGCACGCCGAGCGCGCGCCCTGCCAGCAGCCCTGTGCACAGCTAACAGCCGAAACTGATTTCGCACCACCTTGGAACACGAGGCAGAGGCCGTTGCCAGGCACGCAGCCCGCCCAGCGCGCACCCGCAGCGACATGGGGCAAAGGGCCGGAACCGTGGTAGGGCACCCAGCGTGCGCCCGCCCGCACCCACGCGCACGGCTGACTACCCAACGGCCTACCCAGCGTCCCCAGTTAGCCAACAGGCACGGGGCAACGTATGAGGGCTACCCCAACCGGCTTTCCCACCGATTTTACGGAAAAGGCAGGGACCGAGGCTAGGCACGCTGTGCGCGCGCCCGCCAGCAGCCCTGTGCACAGCTAACTACCGAATCTGATTTCCCACCACCTTGGAAGACGAGGCAGAGGCCGTTGCCAGGCACGCAGCCCGCCCAGCGCTCGCCCGCAGCGACATGGGGCAAAGGGCCGGAACCGTGGTAGGGCACCCAGCGCGAGCCCGCCCGCACCCACGCGCACGGCTGACTGTCCAACGGCCTGCCCAACATCCCCACATAGCCAACAGGCACGGGGCAACGTATGAGGGCCTGCCAAATCAGCTTTCCCACCGATTTTACGCAAAAGGCAGCGACCGTGGCTAGGCACGCAGAGCGCGCGCCCGCCAGCAGCCCTGTGCACAACTAACTGCCGAATCTGATTTCCCACCACCTTGGAACATGAGGCAGAGGCCGTTGCCAGGCACGCAGCCCGCCCAGCGCGCGACCGCCGCGACATGGGGCAAAAGGCCGGAACCGTGGCAGGGCACCCAGCGCGCGCCCACCTGCACCCACGCGCACGGCTGACTGCCCAACAGCCTGCCCAGCATCCCCACTTAGGCAACAGGCACGAGGCAACGTATAAGGGCCTGCCCAATCGGCTTTCCCACCAATTTTTCGCAAAAGGCAGGGACCGAGGCTAGGCATCCATGGCGCGCGCCCGACAGCAGCCATCTGCCCATCGGGAAGACAGGTGTTCTCCCTCACCGAACACTCATGGCCCACCGCATGAGTGCCTGCCAAATCAGATATCCCACAAAGTCGGAACAAAAGGCCGAGGCAGAGGCAGAGTGAAGCGCGCGGCCGACAACAGCCCTGCGCGCGACTGCCCGCCCAATGGCCCGACCGGCATGCCAAGAACAATGTGGGAGAGGCTACGGAAACTGATTCCCCACCCGCGGGGTATAAACGGCCAGAAATGAGTATAGGCAAGCACCGCGCCCCTGCCCGTACCCAGGCGCCCCGCAAACTGCCCGACGTGCCCAACAGGCAACACATCAACGTGCCCGACATGCCCGCCCGCACATGACGGGCGGCCAGAACCGATTTCCCACCCGGTTGGAACAAATGGCCGAAACCGGTGGAAGGCACGCTGCGCGCGGGCCCGCCACGATGGGCGCGCCCAACAAACCGAAGGACCGACCGGAGTCGTTCTTTTCCCAATGGGCACCACACACAGTATAGGAGGGGCTACGGAAATTGATTCCTCACGCGCGGGCTATAAACGGCTAGAAATGAGTATAGGCAAGCACCGCGCGCCCGCCCGCACCCAGGCGCCCAACAATCCGCCCGAGGTGCCCAGCAGGCGGCACAGCAACGTGCCCGACCTGCCCGCCCGCACAACAGGCCGAAGGACCGACCGTGGTCGTTCCTTACCCGATAGGCACTGCACACTGTATAGTAGGGGCTACGGAAATTGATTTCTCACGCGCGGGGTGTAAACGGCCAGAAATGAGCACAGGCGCCCGCCTTCACACAGCACCCGGCAAACTGCCCGACGTGCCCAGCGGGCAGCACAATGACTTGCCCGACGCGCTCGCCCGCACAAAAGGGCCAGCCAAAACCGATTTCCCACCCGGTTGGAACAAATGCCCGCGATCGATGGAATGCCCGCTGCTCACGCGCCCGCCACGGTGGGCACGTCCAACAAACCGATGGACCGACCATGGTCGTTCCTTACCCAATAGGCGCCGCACACTGTATAGTAGGGGCTACGGAAATTGATTTCTCACGTGCGGGGTATAAGTGGCAAGAAAGGAGTACACATGCCCGCCCTCACACAGCGCCAAGCAAACTGCCCGACGTGCCCAGCGGGCAGCACAACGACTTGCCCGACGTGCTCGCCAGCACAAAAGGGGCTGCCAAAACCGATTTCCCACCCGGTTGGAACAATTGGCCGCGACCGATGGAATGCACGCTGCGCGCGCGACCGCCACGGCGGGCACGTCCAACGATCCGAAGGACCGACCGTGGTCGTTCCTTACCGGATAGGCACCGCACACTGTATAGTAGGGGCTACGGAAATTGATTCCTCACGCGCGGGGTATAAACGGCCAGAAATGAGTACAGGCGCCCGCCCTCACTCAGCGCCCAGCAAACTGCCCGACGTGCCCAGCGGGCAGCACAACGACTTGCCCGACGTGCTCGCCCGCACAATGGGGGCTGCCAAAACCGATTTCCCACCCGGTTGGAACAAATGGCTGCGACCGATGGAATGCAAGCTGCACGCGCGACCGCCACGGGGGGCACGTCCAACATACCGAAGGACCGACCGTGGTCGTTCCTTACCCGATAGGAACCTCACACTGTATAGTACGGGCTACGGAAATTGATTCCTCACGCACGGGTTATAAACGGCCAGAAATGTGTACAGGCGCCCGCGCTCACCCATCGCCTAGCAAACTACCCGACGTGCCCAGCGGGCAGCACAACGACTTGCCCGACGTGCTTGCGCGCACAAAAGGGGCTGCGAGAACCGATTTCCCACCCGGTTGTATCAAAAGGCCGCGATCGATGGAATGCACGCTGCTTGCGCGCCCGCCACGGTGGGCACGTCCAACAAACCGAAGGACCGACCATGGTCGTTCCTTACCCAATAGGCGCCGGACACTGTATAGTAGGGGTTACGGAAATTGATTTCTCTCGCGCGGGGTATAAGCGGCCAGAAAGGAGTACACGCGCCCGCCCTCACCCAGCGCCCAGCAAACTGCCCGACGTGCCCAGCGGGCAGCACAATGACTTGCCCGACGTGCTCGTCCGCAGAAAAGGGGCCGCCAAAACCGATTTCCCACCCGGTTGGAACAATTGGCCGCAACTGATGGAATCCACGCTGCGCGCGCGACCGCCACGGTGGGCACGTCCAACAAACCGAAGGACCGACCGTGGTCGTTCCTTACCCGATATTCACCGCACACTGTATAGTAGGGGCTACGGAAATTGATTCCTCACGCGCGGGGTATAGACGGCCAGAAATGTGTACGGGGGCCCGCCCACACCCAGCGCCCAGCAAACTAACCGACGTGCCCAGCGGGCAGCACAACGACTCGCCCGACGTGCTCGCCTGCACAAAAGGGGCTGCCAAAACAGATTTCCCACCCGGTTGGAACAAATGGCCGTGACCGATGGAATGAACGCTGCGCGCGCGACCGCCACGGTGGGCACGTCTAACAAACCGAAGGACCGACCGTGGTCGTTCCTTACCCGATAGGCACCGCACACTGTATAGTAGGGGCTACGGAAATTGATTCCTCACGCGCGGGGTCTAAATGGCCAGAAATGAGTACAGGCGCCCGCCCTCACACAGCGCCCAGCAAACTGCCCGACGTGCCCAGCGGGCAGCACAACGACTTGCCCGACGTGCTCGGCCGCACAAAAGGGGCTGCCAAAACCGATTTCCCACCCGGTTGGAACAAAGGCCGCGATGGATGGAATGCACGCTGCTCGCGCGCCCGCCACGGTGGGCACGTCCAACAAACCGAAGGACCAACCATGGTCGTTCCTTACCCAATAGGCGCCGCACACTGTATAGTAAGGGCAACGGAAACTGATTTCTCACGCGCGGGGTATAAGCGGCCAGAAAGGAGTACATGCACCCGCCCTCACCCAGCGCCCAGCAAACTGCCCGACGTGCCCAGCGGGCAGCACAACGACTTGCCCGACGTGCTCGTCCGCAGAAAAGGGGCAGCCAAAACCGATTTCCCACCCGGTTGGAACAGTTGGCCGCGACCGATGGAATGCACACTGCGCGCGCGACCGCCACGGTGGGCACGTCCAACAAACCGAAGGACCGACCGTGGTCGTTCCTTACCCGATAGGCACCGCACACTGTATAGTAAGGGCTACGGAAATTGATTTCTCACGCGCGGGGTATAAACGGCCAGAAATGAGTACAGGCGCCCGCCCTCACACAGCGCCTAGCAAACTGCCCGACGTGCTCGACCACTCAAAAGGGGCTGCCAAAACCGATTTCCCACCCGGTTGGAACAAATAACTGCGACCGATGGAATGCAAGCTGCGCGCGCGACCGCCACGGTGGGCACGTCCAACATACCGAAGGACCGACCGTGGTCGTTCCTTACCCGATAGGGACCTCACACTGTATAGCAGGGGCTACGGAAATTGATTCCTCACGCACGGGTTATAAACGGCCAGAAATGTGTACAGGCGCCCGCGCTCACCCATCGCCTAGCAAACTACCCGACGTGCCCAGCGGGCAGCACAACGACTTGCCCGACGTGCTTGCCCGCACAAAAGGGGCTGCCAAAACCGATTTCCCACCCGGTTGTATCAAAAGGCCGCGATCGATGGAATGCACGCTGCTCGCGCGACCGCCACGGTGGGCACGTCCAACTTACCGAAGGACCGACCGTGGTCGTTCCTTACCCGATAGGCGCCGCACACTGTATAGTAGGGGCAATGGAAATTGATTTCTCACGCGCGGGGTATAAGCGGCCAGAAAGGAGTACATGCGCCCGCCCCCACCCAGCGTCCAGCAAACTGCCCGACGTGCCCAGCGGGCAGCACAACTACTTGCCCGACGTGCTCGTCCGCAGAAAAGGGGCAGCCAAAACCGATTTCCCACCCTGTTGGAACAGTTGGCCGCGACCGATGGAATGCACGCTGCGCGCGCGACCGCCATGGTGGGCACGTCCAACAAACCGAAGGACCGACCATGGTCGTTCCTTACCCGATAGGCACCGCACACTGTATAGTAGGGGCTACGGAAATTGATTTCTCAGCGCGAGGTATAAACGGCCAGAAATGAGTACAGGCGCCCGCCCTCTCACAGCGCCCAGCAAACTGCCCGACGTGCCCAGCGGGCAGCACGACGACTTGCCCAACGTGCTCGCCCGCACAAAAGGGGCTGCCAAAACCGATTTCCCTCCCGGTTGGAACAAATGGCCGCGACCGATGGAATGCACTCTGCGCGCGCGACCGCCACGGTGGGCACGTCCAACAAACCGAAGGACCGACCGTGGTCGTTCCTTAGCCGATAGGAACCGCACACTGTTATAGTTGGGGCTACGGAAATTGATTCCTCACGCGCGGGGTATAAACGGCCAGATATGAGTACAGGCGCCCGCCCTCACACAGCGCCCAGCAAACTGCCCGACGTGCCCAGCGGGCAGCACAACGACTTGCCCGACGTGCTCGCCCGCACAAAAGGGGCTGCCAGAACTGATTTCCCTCCCGGTTGGAACAAATGGCCGCGACCAATGGAATGCACGCTGCGAGCGCGACCGCCACGGTGGGCACGTCCAACAAACCGAAAGACCGACCGTGGTCATTCCTTACCCGATTGGCACCACACACTGTACAGTAGGGGCTACGGAAATTGATTCCTCACGCGCGGGGTATAAACGGCCAGAAATGAGTACTGGCGCCCGCCCTCACCCAGCGCCTAGCAAACTGCCCGACGTGCCCAACGGGGAGCACAACGACTTGCCCGACGTGCTCGCCCGCACAAAGGGGGCCGCCAAACCCGATTTCCCACCCGGATTGAACAAATGGCTGCGACCGATGGAATGCGCGCAGCGCACGCGACCGCCACGTTGGGCACGTCCAACAGACCGAAGGACTGACCGTGGTCGTTCCTTACCCGATAGGCGCCGCACACTGTGGAGTAAGGGCTATGGAAATTGATTCCTCGCGCGCGGGGTATAAACGGCCAGAAATGAGTACAGGCGCCCGCCCTCACCCAGCGCCCAGAAAACTGCCTGACGTGCCCTGCTGGCAGCACAACGACTTGCCCGACGTGCTCGCCCGCACAAAAGGGGCTGCCAAAACCGATTTCCCACCCGGTTGTAACAAATGGCCGCGACCGATGGAATGCCCGCTGCTCGCGCGCCCGCCACGATGGGCACGTCCAACAAACCGAAGGACCGACCGTGGTCGTTCCTTTCCCGATAGGCACCGCAGACTGTATAATAGGGGCTACGGAAATTGATTTCTCACGCGCGGGGTATAAACGGCAAGAAATGAGTACAGGTGCCCGCCCTCGCACAGCGCGGAGCAAACTGCCCGACGTGCCCAGCGGGCAGCACAACGACTTGCCCGACGTGCTCGCCCGCACAAAAGGGGCAGCCAAAACCGATTTCACACCCGGTTGGAACAAATGGCCGCGACCGATGGAATGCACGCTGCGCGCGCGACCGCCACGGTGGGCACGTCCAACAAACCGAAGGACCGACCGTAGTCGTTCCTTACCCGATAGGCACCGCACAATGTATAGTAGGGGCTACGGAAATTGATCCCTCACGCGGGAGGTACAAACGGCCAGAAATGAGTGCAGGCGCCCGCGCTCACCCAGCGCCCGGCAAACTGCCCGACGTGCCCAGCGGGCAGCATAACGACTTGCCCGACGTGCTCGCCCGCACAATAGGAGCTGCCAAAACCGATTTCCAACCCGGTTGTAACAAATGGGCGCGACCGATGGAATGCACGCTGCGCGCGCGACCGCTACGGTGGGCACGTCCAACAAACCGAAGGACCGACCGTGGTCATTCCTTAGCCGATAGGCACCGCACACTGTATAGTAGGGGCTACGGAATTTGATTCCTCACGCGCGGGGTATAAACGGCCAGAAATGAGTACAGGCGCCCGCCCTCACACAGCGCCCAGCAAACTGCCCGACGTGCCCAGCGGGCAGCACACCGACTTGCCCGACGTGCTCGCCCGCACAAAAGGTGCTGCCAAAACCGATTTCCCACCCGGTTGTAACAAATGGGCGCGACCGATGGAATGCACGCTGCGCGCGCGACCGCTACGGTGGGCACGTCCAACAAACCGAAGGACCGACCGTGGTCATTCCTTAGCCGATAGGCACCGCACACTGTATAGTAGGGGCTACGGAATTTGATTCCTCACGTGTGGGGTATAAACGGCCAGAAATGAGTACAGGCGCCCGCCCTCACACAGCGCCCAGCAAACTGCCCGACGTGCCCAGCGGGCAGCACAACGACTTGCCCGACGTGCACGCCCGCACAAAAGGGGCTGCCAAAACCGATTTCCCACCCAGTTGTAACAAATGGCCGCGACCGATGGAATGCACGCTGCTCGCGCGCCCGCCACGGTGGGCGCGTCCAACAAACCGAAGGACCGACTGTGGTCGTTCCTTACCCGATAGACACCGCACACTGTATAGTCGAGGCTAGGGAAATTGATTTCTCACACGCGGGTTATAAACGGCCAGAAATGAGTACAGGCGCCCGCCCTCGCACAGCGCCCAGCAAACTGCCCGACGTGCCCAGCGGGCAGCACAACGACTTGCCCGACGTGCTCGCCCGCACAAAAGGGGCTGCGAAAACCGATTTCCCTCCCGGTTGGAACAAATGGCCGCGACCGATGGAATACACGCTGCGCGCGCGACCGCCACGGTGGGCACGTCCAACAGACCGAAGGACCGACCGTGGTCATTCCTTAGCCGATAGGCACCGCACACTGTATAGTAGGGGCTACGGAATTTGATTCTTCACGCGCGGGGTATAAACGGCCAGAAATGAGTACAGGCGCCCGCCCTCACCCAGCGCCCAGCAAACTGCCCGACGTGCCCAGCGGGCAGCATAACGACTTGCCCGACGTGCTCGCCCGTACAAATGGGGCTGCCAAACCCGATTTCCCACCCGGTTGGAACAAAAGGCCGCGATCGATGGAATGCACGCTGCTCGCGCGCCCGCCACGGTGGGCACGTCCAACAAACCGAAGGACCGACCGTGGTCGTTCCTTACCCGATAGGCACCGCACACTGTATAGTAGGGGCTACGGAAATTGATTCCTCACGTGCGGGGTATAAACGGCCAGAAATGTGTACGGGCGCCCGCCCTCACCCAGCGCCCAGCAAACTACCCGACGTGCCCAGCGGGCAGCACAACGACTTGCCCGACGTGCTCACCCGCACAAAAGGGGCTGCCAAAACCGATCTCCCACTCGGTTGGAACAAATGGCCGCGACCGATGGAATGCACGCTGCGCGCGCGACCGCCACGGTGGGCACGTCCAACAAACCGAAGCACCGACCGTGGTCGTTCCATACCCGATAGGCACCGCACACTGTATAGTAGGAGCTACGGAAATTGATTCCTCACGCGCGGGGTATAAATGGCAGAATGCCAGCGATCCGCCTCTTAGCCCCCACACGCCGCGTCGCGCAGCACGGT
>JASUAD010000008.1:745000-765000 GCA_037013555.1 Sextonia rubra
GCCAACGTGCACGGCCCAAAGCATGAGGGTCATCCAAATCTGATTTCCCATAAACTCGAAACAAAAGGCCGGGACGGTGGCAGAGCATGTTGCGCGCCAGACAGCAGCCATGTGCACGGCTGACTGCCCAACGGCCTGTCACCTTGGAAAAACAGGCTGGGACCAATGCCAGGCACGCAGCGCGCTCCCGACAGCACCCATCGCCACAACTAGCTGCCCAGCGGCCAGACCGACATCCTTACTCAACCGACCTGCACGGCCCAACGCATGGGCGTCTGCCCAATCTGATTTCCCACAAACTCGGAACGAAAGGCCGGGACAGAGGCAGGGCACGTTGCGCTCGCCCAACTGCGGCCATGTGCACGGTTGACTGCCCAACGGCCTGACCCGCATCCTTACCCAGCCAACATGCACAGGGCAACGATTGAGGGTTTGCCAAATCTGATTTCCCACAAACTCGGGACAAAAAGGCCAGGACCGATGACGGGCAAGCACCGTGCCCCCGACAGCCACCATCTGAATGGCTAGCTGCCCAGTGGCCTGGCCGGCATCCTCACCTACCTAACGCGCACGGCCCAACGCATGAGGGTCAACCGAGTCTGATATCCCACAAACTCGGAACAAAGGGCCAGGACGGAAGCCGAGCATGCTGCGCGCGCCAGGCAGCAGCCATGCGCATGGCTGACTGCCCAACGGCCTGCCCCGCATCCCTACCCTTCCAACATGCACCAGGCAACGAACGGGGGTCTGCCAAATCTGATTTCCCACCACCTTGGAACAAAGGCCGGGACCGATGCCAGTCACGCAGCGCACGCCCGACAGCAGCCGATGAGGGTCTGCCAAACCTGTTTTCCCACTTCCTTGGAACAAAAGGCCAGGACAGATGCCAGGCACGCAGCGCGCGGCCAACTGCAGCCATCTGCATAGCCAACTGCCTAGCAGCCTGACTGACATCCTTACCCAGCCTACACGGCCCAAACGCATGAGGGTCCGCCAAATCTGATTTCCCGCAAACTCGGAACCAAAGGCCGGGACAAAGGCGGGGCACGCTGCGCTCGCCCAACTGCAGTTGTAACACTCCGATCCCCTTTGAGCCGGATTAGTGGCTCATTAGTGTGTGTTTCTGTTATTTTATTCTTTTGGACTTGGTTTTGGGCCTTAGATAGGTAGTTGAGTAACCTTTGACCTGGAATAGGTAGTTCTAAGCCCTTTTTCGTAATTTTGCTTTTGCTTTGCTTGCATCATATTTGCATCATCTTGGTGTCAGCACGTGTATTTTGTTGAGTTCGTTATATTCCGTAACTGTGTCAAATCTATTTGGAGTCAATTGGAGAAGTTGGACCTTCGTGTGACTTGAACTGTAAATAGTCAGAACTTTTCGGACTTTGACCTAAACTACAAAACCTATATATACAATGCAACTCCAGGTGTCTCTCTCCCTGCTCTTTTGTCTTCCACGTTGCATGCAAGAAAATCTCCAGGAGAAGCTCCCTCCACGTTCGTTTCTCTCTTCTCTTCCCTTCTCTTGCTTGATTGAGGATTTGAATTCCCATTTTGATTTGGTTCTCTTCCTCTCCTCTCTGTCTGTGGCTTTGGTAAGTGGGTTCTTCCCAATTCTTTCTTTTTCATCTCCAATTGCACCTCTCTTTCTCTGATTGCTATGTCCTCATCTCATGCATGATTTATCTCTTTGATTTGCTTTGATTTTAGTGGATTTGGAGCTTGTTCAGTGGATTGATAGAGCTTTGAGGCAAGTATAAGTACAGGCTTTGATAACACATATGGGTGTTTTGTTTGATTGTTTTGATTCAGTCTTCTTTCTTGTCTAAAATGTTTTACAGCCAATTTCTAAGATGTTAGGATCAGTTGGGCTTGTTTTATTCAGCTTCTGTACCAACTTTCAGTTCTGTAACTCTCCCGAATTCGTGTTCTGTATTGTACGGCTAAGCCGTAAGTTTCTACGGCTCACATTCCAGAGACTTGAAATTTCAATTTTGTTCTACGGCTAGGCTACGGCTGAGCCGTAAATTGTCCTACGGCTGAGCTGTAAGCTAGCCGTGACCCAACCGTAACTCAGCCGTGAATTAAATCTCTGATCAGTCGAAACTTTTTAGATACAGTGCTCCTACGGTGTGGCTACGGCTAAGCCGTGAAATGCTACGGCCAAGCCGTAGATTGGTCTACGGCTAAGCCGTATACTAACTGTAGCTCAGCCGAAAGAGGTATCAGATCAGAGGTGGAAGATGACCAGTTTAGCTGTGTTTTGAATGGAACCAAGGTGAAGCCGTAGTGCATATTACGACGAGCGCGTAAGATGCCTTCGGCTTAACCATAGGTCCCTCATGGCTAAACCGTTAGGCATGGCAATTCTGAAATATAACTTAGGATAATGGTGAGACTTGTAGGGCTCAAATACAGGTTAACCACCCCCGTAAACCGGCCCAATGGATTCTTGGGATCGCATGAAGAGTCTGTTAGGCGGTGACTTATTCATGTGAGCGTTGATCACTGTTAAGCACCTCCCCATGGGTGTTGGTTTAAGGGACTTCGGTGCACATGAGGATTACATTGCAACACTGGGTTGGCAACGGTGCGTCGAATAACTTAAACTACATCAACATGCAAGGTCAGTGATAGTGAACAACTAGATTAGTATTGGATTGTAATGAACCTTGACTCCGTATTAATCTGAGATGCATTGCATATTGTTTACAGCTTTGCCCTCTGTTCTGCCAATCTATGTTTATGCATTCCGCAGTCATTTTGCTTTCGTCCTGTATGTCTGTTTATTCTTCGATCTGCACTACGCTTTCATCTATGCTGTGCTTTGACTTAATCTATGTTCTGATCTGTAATTTGGCTATGCTTTGTATATTTCTGGCTTTGTATATTTTGGGTATGCCCTAGTGGCTCTGCCCAGAGGTTAATACGTGAGGATAAGATCCGGTCTTTGTCATCGGTGAGTCCAAAGCGGATAATCTCCCTTTCTATGGATTTGATTTGATTGGTATTAGTCTGGCTCTACTCAGCCTCAGCCCTAGGATGCCCGACGGGGTTACCTCTGGCTTAGATCTCTGTATCTCTGTATCACTGCAGTGTCGCTTTGTCTTGGGACCCCGGAACCCAGGAAACCGAGACCCACTGGTACCCTTGGCCCGGTCAGTGGTGTTCTCATCTGCTTTGCTCTGCTCTCTATTGGAGAGAACATGGTTAACGTAGTAGCCACTTAGTTCAGTATTTCTATGTTGTGATTCAAATATCATGTTTTACTTCTACGCATGACTTGCTTAGCATACTAAGATGAAACTCTGTATTTAATCTTCTGTCATTATAATATTCACTTTGATACTATGAGTGTTTCATCCCTGTTACTTGTATTTGCTGGATCGTTGTATTCATTGGTGTTGTCTGTGGTGTTGCAGGCACAGATCCCTTGCCCAGCTCCCCGGCGGTCGAGGAGGCTGCAGGGCCGAGTGTAGATGCACCCTCCGGTTTGGCAGAGTAGGCCTGATCACTTCTGCCGAGTGCGTGCATGCATATCTTTCATGGCCTTTTGTTTTGAGTTTTGGTTTCAGGGGATTTTGTATTTGGACTTTGGACTTTGGACTTGTACTTTGTATATTTGTACATCTTTATTTTGTCGTGTACTCAGACTTGTATTTGGTTTTCCAGTATTGTATTTATCTTTGCCTTTTCCGTTCCGCATTCGTTTTGGCTTCCGCTATTTCCCTTTGTTGCTTGCTATGATATGTACAGCTTCCGCGTACGCTTAGTTCGCACGTGTTAGATCCCTTGTGTGGGTGCATCTGGACTGGGTTTGGATGCACGTGCACGGGAGTACGTGTGTCACCGGTTTAGCTTTTCGTTAACCCCCGATTTCTGGGCTCGGGTCGTGACAGCAGCCATGTGCACGGCTGACTGCCCAACGGCCTGACCCGCATCCTTACCCAGCCAACATGCACCGGGCAACGATTGAGGGTCTGCCAAATCTGATTTCCCACCACCTCGGAACAAAAGGCCAGGACCGATGCCAGGCACGCAGCGCGCCCGACAGCAGCAATCTGCTCAGCTAATAGCCCAGCGGCTAGACCAAAATCCTTACTCGCCCCACATGCACGCCCCAACGCATGTTGATCTGCCAAATCTGATTTCCCACGTACGCGGAACCAAAGGTCGGGACACAGGTAGAGCACGCTGCGCGCTCCCAGCGGCCACTGACAGCCCAACGGCATGACCATCATCCTTACTTAGCCAACACGCACGGGACACCGCATGGGGGCCTGCCATATCCGATTTCCCACCAGCTTGGAACAAAGGCCAGGAACCAACGCCGAGCGCGCAGCGCGTGCGCGACAGCTGCCCGCCAAACGGCCCGCCCGGCACGCTGTGAACAATGCTGGAGGGGCTGCGGAAATTGATTCCCCACGCTCGGGGTATAAATGGCCAGAAACGAGTACCGGCAAGCCACGCAAGCCCGCCCGCACCCGGGAGTACAGCAAACTGCCTGACGTGGCCGACAGGCAGCGCAGTTTGCTGTGCCCGTGGCTGCGGGCGGGCGAGCAGGGCTTGCCCGTACTCATTTCTAGTCGTTTATACCCCACATGCACGGCCCAACGCACGAGGATCGGCCAAATTTGATTTCCCACATACTCAAAACCAAAGCCCGGGACACAGGCTGAGCACGCTGCGCGCGCCCAGCGGCCACTGACTGCCCAACGGCATGACCATCATCCAACACGCACGGGGCACCGCATGGGGGCCTGCCATATCCTATTTCCGACCAGCTTGGAACAAAAGGCAGGAACATAGGCCAGGTGCGCAGCGCGGGCGCGACAGCTGCCCGCGCAACGGCCCGACCAGCATGCTGTGAACAATGTGGGAGGGGCTGCGGAAATTGATTCCCCACGCGCGGGGTATAAACGGGCAGAAACCAATATAGGCAAGCCGCGCGTGCCCGCCCGCACCCAGGCGCACAGAAAACTGCCCCACGTGGCCGAAACGCAGCGTAGTTTGCTGTGCGCGTGGCTCTGCGGGCTGGCGGGGGGCGCGCGGGGATTGCCTGTATTGGTTTCTAACCGTTTATACCACGCGCGTGGGGAATCAATTTTCGCAGCCCCCCAAACCCTATATAGTATAAAAACACGCGCGCGCGCGCCGCACCGCACTTTGCACTTTGCACTTGGCACTTGGCACTTGGCCCTTAAAAATTTGAAAGCGAGCAACCGGGCAGCAGAGGCTAGGCGTGCAACCTGCACCATTTTCCCCACGTGGAACCGGCAGCCTAGGCTAGCCAACGTGCCAAGCGCAACAGCAAAGGGTCCGCCAACTCGGACTTCACACCAACATAGGGCAAAGGGCCGGAACCGTGGCAGGGCACCCAGCGCAAGCCCGCCCGCACCCACGCGCACGGCTGACTGCCCAACGGCCTGCCCAGCATCCCTACTTAGCCAACAGGCACGGGGCAACGTATGAGGAACTGCCCAATCGGCTTTCCCACCAATTTTATGCAAAAGGCAGCGACCGAGGCTAGGCATGCAGAGCGCGCGCCCGCCAGCAGCCCTGTGCGCTGCTTACCGCCAAATCTGATTTCCCACCACCTTGGAACACTAGGCAGAGGCCGTTGCCAGGCATGCAACCCGCCTCGCGCGCGCCCGCAGCGATATGGGGCAAAGGGCTGTAACCGTGGCAGGGCACCCAGCGCGCGCCCGCCCGCACCCACACGCACGGCTGACTGCCCAACGGCCAACCCAGCGTCCCCACTTAGCCAACAGGCACGGGGCAATGTATGAGGGCCTGCCCAACCGGCTTTCCCACCCATTTTACGCAAAAGGCAGGGACCGAGGCTAGGCACGCAGAGCGCGCGCCCGCCAGCAGCCCTGTGCATAGCTAATTGCCGAATCTGATTTCCCACCACCTTGGAACGAGGCAGAGGCCGTTGCCAGGCACGCAGCCCGCCCAGCGCGCGCCCGTAGCGACATGGGGCAAAGGGCCGGAATCGTGGCAGGGCACCCAGCGCGCCCCCGCCCGTACCCACGCGCACGGCTGACTGCCCAACGGCCTGCCTAGCGTCCCCATTTAGGCAACAGGCACGGGACAACGTATAAGGGCCTACCCAATCGGCTTTCCCACCAATTTTATGCAAAAGGCAGGGACCGAGACTAGGCATGCAGAGCGCGCGCCCGCCACCAGCCCCGTGCAGAGCTAACTGCCAAATCTGATTTCCTACCACCTTGGAACACGAGGCAGAGGCCGTTGCCAGGCACGCAGCCCGCCCAGCGCGTGCCCGCAGCGCGCGCCCGACAGCAGCCATCTGTCCAGCGGGAAGACAGGCGTTCTCCCTCACCGAACACGCACGGCCCACCGCATGAGGGCATGCCAAATCAGATATCCCTCAAAGTCGGAACAAAAGGCCGGGGCAGAGGCAGAGCGTGCAGCGCGCGGCCGACAACAGCCCTGCGCGCGACTGCCCGCCCAACGGCCCGACCGGCATGCCAAGAACAATGTGGGAGAGGCTACGGAAACTGATTCTCCACGCACGGGGTATAAACGGCCAGAAATGAGTACAGGCAAGCACTGCGGCCCCGCCCGCACCCAGGGACCCAGCAAACTGCCCGACGTGCCCAGCAGGCAGCACAGCAACATGCCCGACATGCCCGCCCGCACATGATGGGCTGCCAGAACCGATTTCCCACCCGGTTGGAACAAATGGCCGAAACCGATGGAAGGCACGCTGCGTGCGGGCCCGCCACGATGGGGGCGCCCAACAAACCGAAGGACCGATCGGAGTCGTTCTTTACCCAATAGGCACCGCACACAGTATAGGAGGGGCTACGGAAATTGATTCCTCACGCGTGGGGTACAAACGGCCAGAAATGAGTACAGGCAAGCACCGCGCGCCCGCCCGCACCCATGCGCCCAGCAAACCGTCCGAGGTACCCAGCAGGCGGCACAGCAACGTGCCCGACGTGCCCGCCCGCACAAGAGGGACTGCTAGAACTGATCTCCCACCCGGTTGGAACAAATGGCCGCGACCGATGGAACGCACGCTGCGTGCACGCCCGCCACGGTGGGCACGTCCAACGAACCGAAGGACCGACCGTGGTCGTTCCTTAGCCAATAGGCACCGCACACTGTTTAGGAGGGGCTACGGAAATTGATTACTCACGCGCGGGGTATAAACGGCCAGAAAGGAGTACAGGCAGGTGCCGGGCGCCCGCCCTCACCCAGTGCCCAGCAAACTGCCCGACGTGCCCAGCGGGCAGCACAACGACTTGCCCGACGTGCTCGCCCGCACAAAAGGGGTTGCCAAAACCGATTTCCCACCCGGTTGGAACAAATGGCCGCGACCGACGGAATGCACGCTGTGCGCGCGCTCGCCATGGTGGGCACGTCCAACAAACCGAAGGACCGACCGTGGTCGTTCCTTACCCGATAGGCACCGCACACTGTATAGTAGGGGCTACGGAAATTGATTCCTCACGCGCGAGGTATAAACGGCCCGAAATGAGTGTAGGAAGGCGCCGGGCGCCCGCCCTCACCCAGCGCCCAGCAAACTGCCCGACGTGCCCAGCAGGCATCACAACAACTTGCCCGACGTGCCCGGCCGCACAGGAGGGGCTGCCAAGACCGATTTCCCACCCGGTTGGAACAAATGGCCGCGACCTCTGGAAAGCTCGCTGCGCGCGCGCCCGCCACGGTGGGCACGTCCAACAAACCGAAGGACCGACCGGAGTCATTCCTTAGCCGATAGGCACCGCACATTGTATAGTAAGGGCTACGGAAATTGATTCCTCACGCGCGCGGTATAAATGGTCAGAAATGAGTACAGGCGCCCGCCCTCACCCAGCGCCCAGCAAACTTCCCGACGTGCCCAGCGGGCAGCACAACAACTTGCCCGACGTGCTCGCCGGCACAGATGGGGCTGCCAAAACCGATTTCCCACCCGGTTGGAACGAATGGCCGCGACCGATGGAATGCACGCTGCACGCGCGACCGCCACGGTGGGCACGTCCAACAAACCGAAGGACCGACCGTGGTCGTTCCTTACCCGATAGGCACCGCACACTGTATAGTAGGGGCTATGGAAATTGATTCCTTACGCGCGGGGTATAAACGGCCAGAAATGAGTACAGGCGCCCGCCCTCCCCAGCGCCCAGCAAACTGCCCGACGTGCCCACCGGGCAACACAACGACTTGCCCGATGTGCTCGCCCGCACAAAAGGGGCTGCCAAAACCGATTTCCCACCCGGTTGGAACAAATGGCCGCGACGATGGAATGCACGCCGCGCGCGCGCCTGCTGCGGTGGGCACGTCCAACAAACCGAAGGACCGACCGTGGTCGTTCCTTACCCTGTAGGCACCGCACACTGTATAATAGGGGCTACGGAAATTGATTCCTCACGCGCAGGGTATAAACGACCAGAAATGAGTACAGGCTGGCGCCGGGCCCCCAGCGCCCTGACCGACATCCTCGCTCAACCAACCTTCACGGCCCAACGAATGAGGGTCTGCCCAATCTGATTTCCCACGAACTCGGAACAGAAGGCTAGGACAGAGGCAGAGCACGCTGTGTGCGCCCAATGTAACAACCCGCCCCGCACCATCGAGGTATTGTCCGCTTTGGACTTCCCAAGAGGTCACCCATCCTGAAATTGTTCTGACTCGAGCACGCTTAACTTTATAGTTTTTATGGAAGTCCTCATGGTTTTGTCCCCAAAAGGCGCCTCCACCGGTAAACCCTGTGCGAGGTATTGTTCCACCTAACTGGACTATCAGAGTACGCAGCGGGGATTTTGTCCCTGGGGGGACTTGAACCTGGACAAGGCCGTACGGCTTTGCCGCTCCTGCTCCTTGCCAGTGAGCCACTCCAAGGCGCCTCGACAGTTTAGGACGGATTATTACTTTTATTTTTTCATTCAGATGTACTTTTTGGGACTGGGTCGTTACAGGCCCACCAGCTTCCGCCGGATATGTCCCCATATCCACATATCTAGACTGTCGGACCGAAGACGACCTCATAAGCGATGTGGGACTTCGTTCCTCCTCCTTCGTTCCCCCCCCTATTTGTGGAGGCAGGATTCGAGAGGGAAGCAGGATTCGAGCGGTCCCCAAGGGGTCCGGCCTAACGGCCTCACCCTCCACCACTCAGAGGAGAGCCATCCCCTTCTTTGATACCATCTGTAACAACCCGCCCCGCACCATCGAGGTATTGTCCGCTTTGGACTTCCCAGGAGGTCTCCCATCCTGAAATTGCTCTGACTCGAGCACGCTTAACTTTATAGTTTTTATGGAAGTCCTCACGGTTTTGTCCCCAAAAGGCGCCTCCACAGGTAGATCCTGTGCGAG
Source organism: Sextonia rubra (assembly GCA_037013555.1). Taxonomy (NCBI): domain Eukaryota; kingdom Viridiplantae; phylum Streptophyta; class Magnoliopsida; order Laurales; family Lauraceae; genus Sextonia; species Sextonia rubra. The sequence continues at coordinate 754,346 of JASUAD010000008.1, forward strand.
GTATTGTTCCACCTAACTGGACTATCAGAGTACGCAGCGGGGATTTTGTCCCTGGGGGGACTCGAACCTGGACAAGGCCGTACGGCTTTGCCGCTCCTGCTCCTTGCCAGTGAGCCACTCCAAGGCGCCTCGACAGTTTAGGACGGATTATTACTTATATTCTTTCATTCAGATGTACTTTTTGGGACTGGGTTGTTACACCCGACAGCAGCCGTGTGCACGGCTGACTGCCCAACGGCCTGACCCGTAATCTTACCTCGCCAACATGCACCGAGCATCGAATTAGGGTCGGCCAAATCTTATTTCCCACCTACTCGGAACAAAAGGCCGAGACCGATGACGGGCACGCAGCGAGCCCCCGGCAGCCGCCATCTGCATGGCAAACTGCCCAGCGGCCTGGCCGGCTCCCTCACATAGCCAACGTGCACGGCCCAAAGCATGAGGGTCAACCAAATCTGATTTCCCACAAACTCGGAACAAAAGGCCGGGATGGTGGCAGAGCATGTTGCGCGCCAGACAGTAGCCATGTGCACGGCTGACTGCCCAACGGCCTGCCACCTTGGAAAAACAGGCCGGGACTGATGCCAGGCACACAGCGCGCTCCCGACAGCACCCATCGTCACAGCTAGCTGCCCAGCAGCCAGACCGACATCCTTACTCAACCGACCTGCACGGCCCAACGCATGGGCATCTGCCCAATCTAATTTCCCACAAACTCGAAACCAAAGGCCGGGACAGAGGCAGGGCACGTTGCGCTCGCCCAACTGCAGCCATGTGTACGGCTGACTGCCCAACGGCCTGACCCGCATCCTTACCCAGCCAACATGCACCGGGCAACGATTGAGGGTCTGCCAAATCTGATTTCCCACCAACTCGGGACAAAAAGGCCAGGACCGATGACGGGCAAGCACCGCACCCCCGATAGCCACCATCTGAATGGCTAGCTGCCCAGTGGCCTGGTCGGCATCCTCACCTACCCAATGCGCACGGCCCAATGCATGAGGGTCAGCCGAGTCTGATATCCCACAAACTCGGAACAAAGGGCCAGGACGGAAGCCGAGCATGCTGCGCGCGCCAGGCAGCAGCCATGCGCATGGCTGACTTCCCAATGGCTTGCCCCGCATCCCTACCCTTCCAACATGCACCAGGCAATGAATGGGGGTCTGCCAAATCTGATTTCCCACCACCTTGGAACAAAGGCCGGGACCGATGCCAGGCACGCAGCGCACGCCCGACAGCAGCCGATGAGGGTCTGCCAAAGCTGTTTTCCCACTTGCTTGGAACAAAAGGCCAGGACCGATGCCAGGCACGCAGCGCGCGGCCAACAGCAGCCATCTGCACAGCCAACTGCCTAGCAGCCTGACCGACATCCTTACCCAGCCTACACAGCCCAAACGCATGAGGGTCAGCCCAATCTGATTTCCCACAAACTCGGAACAAACGGCTGCGACAGAGGCAGAGCACGCTGCGTGCGCCCCACTGCAGCCTTCGCACGGCTGACTGCCCAACAGCCGAACCCGCAACCTATACCTGTCCAACATGAATCAGGCACCGAATGAGGGTCTGCCAAAATCTTATTTCCCACCAAGACGGAACAAAGGGCCGAAACCGATGACAGGCACGCAACTCGAGACCGACCGCAGCCATCTGCACGGCTAACTGCCCAGAGGCCTGGTCGGCTTCCTTACTTACCCAACATGCGCGGCCCAACACATGAGGGTTTGCCAAATCTGATTTCCCACAAAGTCGGAACAAGAGGCCGGGGCAGACGCAGAGCATGCTGCGCTCGTACGACCGCAGCAATGTGCACGGCTGACTGCCCAACGGCCTGACGCGCATCCTTACCTAGCCCACATGGACCGGGCAACGAATGAGGGTCTCCCAAATCTGATTTCTCACCACCTTGGAACAAAAGGCCGGGACCGATGCCTGGCTCGCAGCGCGCGCCCAATTGCGGCCACCTGCATAGCTGACTGCCCAACGGCCAGGCAGACATCCTTGCTCACACAACGTGCACAGCCCAGCGCAGGCGGGCCAGCCAAATCGGATTTCCCACAAACTCGGAACCAAAGGCCGCGACAGAGGTGGCGCACGCTGCGCGCACCCAGTGGACTCGACGGCAATCCTCACTACTTCATGCCAAATCTAATTTCCCACAAACTCCGAACCAAAGGCCAGGACAGAGGCAGAGCACGCTGCGCGCGCCCAGCGGCCTAGCCGGCCTCCTCACTTACCCAACAAGCACGGCCCTTCGCACGGGGGTCTGCCAAATCTGATTTCCCACAAACACGGAACCAAAGGCCGAGACAGAGGCAGGGCACGTTGCGCTCGCCCAACTGCAAGCATGTGCACGGCTAACAGCCCAACGGCCTGACCCGCATCCTTACCCAGCCAACATGCACCAGGCAACGATTGAGGTCTGCCATATCTGATTTCCCACCACCTCGGAACAAAAGGTCAGGACCGATGCCAGGCACGCAGCGCGCCCGACAGCAACAATCTGCACAGCTAATAGCCCAGCGGCTAGACCAACATCCTTACTCGCCCCACATGCACGCCCCAACGCATGTTGATCTGCCAAATCTGATTTCCCACGTACTCGGGAACGAAGGCCGGGACACAGGTAGAGCACGCTGCGCGCTCCCAGCGGCCACAGACAGCCCAACGACATGACCATCATCCTTACTTAGCCAACACGCACGGGACACCGCATGGGGGCCTGCCATATCCGATTTCCCATCAGCTTGGAACAAAGGCCAGGAACCAATGCAGAGCGCGCAGCGCGCGCGCGACAACTGCCTGCCAAACAACCCGCCCGGCACGCTGCGAACAATGCGGGAGGGGCTGCGGAAATTGATTCCCCACGCGCGGGGTATAAATGGGCAGAAACGAGTACAAGCAAGCCGCGCACGCCCGCCCGCACCCGGGCGCACAGCAAACTGCCCGACGTGGTCGACAGGCAGCGCAGTTTGCTGTGCAGTGGCTGCGGGCGGGCGAGCAGGGCAAGCCCGTACTCATTTCTAGCCGTTTATACCCCGCATGCACGGCCCAACGCACGAGGATCGGCCAAATTTGATTTCCCACATACTCGGAACCAAAGCCCGGGACACAGGCTGAGCACGCTGCGCGCGCCCAGCGGCCACTGACTGCCCAACGGCATGACCATCATCCAACACGCACGGGGCACCGCATGGGGGCCTGCCATATCCTATTTCCGACCAGCTTGGAACAAAAGGCAGGCACTTGGCACTTGGCACTTGGCACTTGGCACTTAAAAATTTGAAAGCGAGCAACCAGGCAGCAGAGGCTAGGCGTGCAACCTGCACCATTTTCGCCACGTGGAACCGGCAGCCTAGCCTAGCCAACGTGCCAAGCGCAACAGCAGAGGGTCCGCCAACTCGGACTTCACACCAACATAGGGCAAAGGGCCGGAACCGAGGCAGGGCACCCAGCGCACGCCCGCCCGCACCCACGCGCACGGCTGACTGCCCAACAGCCTGCCCAGCATCCCCACTTAGGCAACAGGCACGGGGCAACGTATGAGGAACTGCCCAATCGGCTTTCCCACCAATTTTATGCAAAAGGCAGGGACCGAGGCTACGAATGCAGTGCGCGCTCCCGCCAGCAGCCCTGTGCACTGCTTACTGCCAAATCTGATTTCCCACCACCTTGGAACACGAGGCAGAGGCCGTTGCCAGGCACGCAGCCCGCCCAGCGCGCGCCTGCAGCGACATGGGGCAAAGGGCCGGAAATGTGGCAGGGCACCTAGCGCGCGCCCGCCCACACCCACGCGCACGGCTGACTGCCCAAAGGCCTGCCCAGCGTCCCCACCTAGCCAACAAGTACGTTGCCCAACCGGCTTTCCCACAAATTTTATGAAAAAGGCAGGGACCGAGGCTAGGCACGCAGAGCGTGCGCCCGCCAGCAGCCCTGTGCACTGCTAACTGCCGAATCTGATTTCCCACCACCTTGGAACACGAGGCAGAGGCCGTTGCCAGGCACGCGGCCTGCAAAACGCGCGCCCGTAGTGACATGGGGCAAAGGGCCGGAACCGTGGCAGGGCACCCAGAGTGCGCCCGCCGGCACCCACGCGCACGGCTGACAGCCCAACGGCTTGCCCAGCGTCCCCACTTAGCCAACAGGCGCGGGGCAACGTATGAGGGCCTGCCCAACCGGCTTTCCCACTGATTTTACGCAAAAGGCAGGGACCGAGGCTAGGCACGCAGAGCGCGCGCCCGCCAGTAGCCCTGTGCACAGCTAACTGCCGAATCTGATTTCACACCACCTTGGAACACGAGGCAGAGGCCGTTGCCAGGCACGCAGCCCGCCCAGTGCGCGCACGCAGCGACATGGGGCAAAGGGCCGGAACCGTGGCAGGGCACTCAGCGCACGCCCGCCCGCACCCACGCGCACGACTGACTGCCCAACAGCCTGCCCAGCGTCCCCACTTAGGCAACAGGCACGGGGCAACGTATAAGGGCCTGCCCCATCGGCTTTCCCACCAATTTTTTTGCAAAAGGCAGGGACCGAGGCTAGGCATGCAGAGCGCGCGCCCGCCAGCAGCCCCGTGCACAGCTAACTGCCAAATCTGATTTCCCACCACCTTGGAACACGAGGCAGAGGCCGTTGCCAGGCACACAGCCCGCCCAGCGCGCGCCCGCAGCGACTTGGGGCAAAGGGCCGGGACCGTGGCAAGGCACCCAGCGGGCGCCCGCCCGCACCCCCGCGCACGGCTGACAGCCCAACGGCCAGCCCAGCGTCCCCACTTAGCCAACAGGCACGGGGCAACGTATGAGGGCCTGCCCAACCGGCTTTCCCACCGATTTTACGCAAAAGGCAGGGACCGAGGCTAGGCACGCAGAGCGCACGCCCGCCAGCAGCCCTGTGCACAGCTAACTGCCGAATCTGATTTCCCACCACCTTGGAAAACGAGGCAGAGGCCGTTGCCAGGCACGCAGCCCGCCCAGCGTGCGCCCGCAACGACATGGGGCAAAGGGCCGGAACCGTGGCAGGGCACCCAGCGCGCGCCCGCCCGCACCCACGCTCACGGTTGACTGCCCAACGGCCTGCCCAGCTTCCCCACTTAGCCAACAGGCATGGGGCAACGTATGAGGGCCTTCCCAATCGGCTTTCCCACCGATTTTACGCAAAAGGCAGGGACCGAGGCTAGGCACGCAGAGCGCGCGCCCGCCAGCAGCCCAGCGCACAGCTAACTGCCGAATCTGATTTCCCACCACCTTGGAACACGAGGCAGATGCCGTTGCCAGGCACGCGGCCCGCCCAGCGCGCGCCCGCAGCGACATGGGGCAAAGGGCCGGAACCGTGGCAGGGTACCCAGCGCGAGCCCACCCGCACCCACGCGCACGGCTGACTGCCCAACGGCCTGCCTAGCGTCCTCCCTTAGGCAACAGGCACGGGGCGACGTATAAGGGCCTGCCCAATCGACTTTCCCACCAATTTTGCGCAAAAGGCAGGGACCGAGGCTAGGCATGCAGAGCGTGCGCCCGCCAGCAGCCCTGTGCACAGCTAACTACCAAATCTGTTTTCCCACCACCTTGGAACACGAGGCAGAGGCCGCTGCCAGGCACGCAGCCCGCCCAGCGCGCGCCCGACAGCAGCCATCTGCCCAGCGGGAAGACAGGCGTTCTCCCTCACCGAACACGCACGGCCCACCGCATGAGGGCCTGCCAAATCAGATATCTCACAAAGTCGGAACAAAAGGCCGGGGCAGAGGCAGAGCGCGCAGCGCGCGGCTGACAACAGCCCTGCGCGCGACAGCCCACCCAATGGCCCGACCGGCATGCCAAGAACAATGTGGGAGAGGCTACGGAAACTGATTCCCCACGCGCGGGGTATAAACGGCCAGAAATTAGTACAGGCAAGCACTGCGCCCCCGCCCGCTCCCAGGCGCCCAGCAAACTGCCCGACGTGCCCAGCAGGCAGCACAGCAACCTGCCCGACATGCCCGCCCGCACATGACGGGCTGCCAGAACCGATTTCCCACTCGGTTGGAACAAATGGCCGAAACCGATGGAAGCCACGCAGCGCGCGGGCCCGCCACGATGGGCGCGCCCAACAAACCGAAGGACCGACCGGAGTCGTTCTTTACCCAATAGGAACCGCACACAGTATAGGAGGGGCTACGGAAATTGATACCTCATGCGCGGGGTATAAGCGGCCAAAAATGAGCACAGGCAAGCACCGCGCGCTCGCCCTCACCCAGGTGCCCAGCAAACCGCACTAGGTGCCCAGCAGGCGGCACAGCAACGTGCCTGACGTGCCCACCCGCACAAGAGGGACTGCTAGAACCGATTTCCCGCCCAGTTGGAACAAATGACCGCGACCGATGGAACGCACGCTGCGCGCTCGCACGCCACAGTGGGCGTGTCCAACAAACCGAAGGACTGACCGTGGTCGTTCCCTAGCCGATAGGCATCGCACACTGTATAGGAGGGGCTACGGAAATTGATTCCTCACGCGCGGGGTTTAAACGGCCAGAAATGAGTACAGGCAGGCGTCGGGCGCCCGCCCTCTCCCAGCGCCCAGCAAACTGCGCGACATGCCCAGCGGGCAGCACAACGACATGCCCGACGTGCTCGCCCGCACAAAAGGGGCTGCCAAAACGAATTTCCCACCCGGTTGGAACAAATGGCCGCGACCGATGGAATGCACGTTGCGCGCGCAACCGCCACGGTGGGCACGTCCAACAAACCGAAGGACCGACCGTGGTCGTTCCTTACCCGATAGGCCCCGCACACTGTATAGTAGGGGCTACGGAAATTGATTCCTTACGCGCGGGGTATAAACGGCCAGAAATGAGTACAGGCGCCCGCCCTCACCCAGCGCCTAGCAAACTGCCCGACGTGCCCAGCGGGCAGCACAACGACTTGCCCGACGTGCTCGCCTGCACAAAAGGGGCAGCCAAAACCGATTTCCCACCCGGTTGGAACAAATGGCCGCGACCGATGGAATGCACGCTGCTCGCGCGACCGCCACGGTGGGCACGTCCAACAAACCGAAGGACCGACCGTGGTCGTTCCTTACCCGTTGGGCACCGCACACTGGATAGTAGGGCTACGGAAATTGATTTCCCACGCGCGGGGTATAAACGGCCAGAAAGGAGTACAGGCCGGCGCCAGGCGCCCGCCCTCGCCCAGCGCCCAGCAAACTGCCCGATTTGCCCAGCGGGTAGCACAACGTCTTGCCCGCCGTGCTCGCCAGCACAAAAAGGGCCGCCAAAACCGATTTCCCACCCGGTTGGAACAATTGGCCGCGACCGACGGAATGCGCGCTGCTCGCGCGCTCGCCACGGTGGGCACGTCCAACAAACCGAAGGACCGACCGTGGTCGTTCCTTACCCGATAGGCACCGCACACTGTATAGTAGGGGCTACGGAAATTGATTTCTCACGCGCAAGGTATAAACGGCCAGAAAGGAGTACACGCACCCACCCTCAAACAGCGCCCAGCAAACTGCCCGATGTGCCCAGCGGGCAGCACAACAACTTGCCCGACGTGCTCGCCGGCACAGATGGGGCTGCCAAAACCGATTTCCCACCCGGTTGGAACAAATGGCCGCGACCGATGGAATGCACGCTGCGCGCGCGACCGCCACGGTGGGCACGTCCAACAAACCGAAGGACCGACCGTGGTCGTTCCTTACCCGTTAGGCACCGCACACTGTATAGTAGGGGCTACGGAAATTGATTCCTTACGCGCGGGGTATAAACGGCCAGAAATGAGTACAGGCGCCCGCCCTTACCTAGCGCCTAGCAAACTGCCCGACGTGCCCTGCGGGCAGCACAACGACTTGCCCGACGTGCTCGCCCGCACAAAAGGGGCTGCCAAAACCGATTTCCCACCCGGTTGGAACAATTGGCCGCGACCGATGGAATGCAAGCTGCTCGCGCGCCTGCCACGGTGGGCACGTCCAACAAACCGAAGGACCGACCGTGGTCGTTCCTTACCCGATAGGCACCGCACACTGTATAGTAGGGGCTACGGAAATTGATTTCTCACGTGCGGGGTATAAACGGCCAGAAAGGAGTACACGTGCCCGCCGTCACGCAGCGCCCGGCAAACTGACCGACCGACGTGCCCAGCGGGCAGCACAACAACTTGCCCGACGTGCTCGACGGCACAGATGGGATTGCCAAAACCGATTTCCCACCCGGTTGGAACAAATGGCGCGACCGATGGAATGCACGCTGCGCGCGCGACCGCCACGGTGGGCACGTCCAACAAACCGAAGGACCGACCGTGGTCGTTCCTTAGCCGATAGGCACCGCACACTGTATAGTAGGGGCTACGGAAATTGAATCCTCACGCGCGGGGTATAAACAGCCAGAAATGAGTACAGGCATGCACCGCGTGCCCGCCCGCACCCAAACGCCCAGCAAACCGCCCGAGGTGCCCAGCAGGCGGCACAGCAACGTGCCCGACGTGCCCGCCCGCGCAAGAGGGACTGCTAGAACCGATTTCCCAGCCGGTTGGAACAAATGGCCGTGACCGATGGAACGCACGCTGCGCGCGCGCCCGCGACGACGGGCACGTCCAACAAACCGAAGGACCGACCGTGGTCGTTCCCTGGCCGATAGGCACCGCACACTGTATAGGAGGGGCTACGGAAATTGATTCCTAACACGCGGGGTATAAACGGCCCGAAATGAGTACAGGCAGGCGCCGGGCGCCCACCCTCACCCAGCGCCCGGCAAACTGCCCGACGTGCCCAGCGGGCAGCACAACGACATGCCCAACGTGCTCGCCCGCACAAAAGGGGCTGCCAAAACCGATTTCCCACCCGGTTGGAACAAATGGCCGCGACCGATGGAATGCACGCTGTGTGCGCGCCCGCCGCGGTGGGCACGTCCGACAAACCGAAGGACCGACCGTGGTCGTTCCTTACCCGATAGGCACCCCACACTGTATAGTAGGGGCTACGGAAATTGATTTCTCACGCGCGGGGTATAAACGGCCAAAAAGGAGTACAGGCGCCCGCCCTCACCCGGTGCCCAGCAAACTGCCCGACGTGCCCAGTGGGAAGCACAACAACTTGCCCGACGTGCTCGCCCACACAGATGGGGCTGCCAAAACCGATTTCCCAACCGGTTGGAACAAATGGCCGCGACCGATAGAAGGCACGCCGCGGGCGCGCCCGCCACGGTGGGCACGTCCAACAAGCCGAAGGAGCTACCGGAGTCGTTCCTTAGCCGATAGGCACCGCACACTGTATAGTAGGGGCTACGGAAATAGATTCCTCACGCGCGGGGTATAAACGGCCGGAAATGAGGGCGCCCGCCCTCACCCAACGCCCAGCAAACTGCCCGACGTACCCAGCGGGCAGCACAACAACTTGCCCGACGTGCTCGCCCGCACAGATGGGGCTGCCAAAACCGATTTCCCACCCGGTTGGAACAAATGGCCGCGACCGATGGAATGCACGCTGCGCGCGCGATCGCCACGGTGGGCACGTCCAACAAACCGAAGGACCGACCGTGGTCGTTCCTTACCCGTTAGGCACCGCACACTGGATAGTAGGGCTACGGAAATTGATTTCTCACGCGCGGGGTATAAACGGCCAGAAAGGAGTACGGGCAGGCGCCGGGCGCCCGCCCTCGCCCAGCGCCTAGCAAACTGCCCGACGTGCCCGGCCGCACAGGAGGGGTTACCAAAACCGATTTCCCACCCGGTTGGAACAAATGGCCGCGACCGATGGAAGGCACGCTGCACGCGCCCGCCACGGTGGGGACGACCAACAAACCGAAGGACCGACCGGAGTCGTTCCTTAGCCGATTGGCACCGCACACTGTATAGTAGGGGCTACGGAAATTGATTCCTCACGCGCGGGGTATAAACAGCCAGAAATTAGTAAAGGCAGGGGCCGGGTGCCCGCCCTCACCCGGCGCCCAGCAAACTGCCCGACGTGCGCAGCGGGCAGCACAACAACTTGCCCGACGTGCTCGCTCGTACAGATGGGGCTGCCAAAACCGAGAATTGTGGATAGGCACTTGACGTGCGCACGTCCGCCAGCATGGGTGGGGCGAGCCCCACGACGGCCATGCCAGCATCGCCACTAAACCAACTTGCCTGGCCACGACCGATGAAAGGCACGCGCCCGCCACAGTGGGCCCGTGCGACAAACCGACGGACCGACCGGAGTCGTTCCTTAGCCAACTCGTGCCGCACGATTTTTTTTGGGACGGGCTACCGAAATTGCTTCCTCACGCGCGGGGTATACTCGCCCAGAATATAGGGTAGGCACGCGTCGTGCGCACGTCCGGCACCGTGGGCAGCGCGAACCTCCCGGCAGGAATACCAGCATCGCTTTTTAGCCGACATGCCCGGAAAAGCATCTGAGGGGCTGCCAAAACCAATTTCCCACCATGTTGGGACAGAGGCCTCGACCGATGAAAGGCACTCGCGGTGCTGGCCCGCCACGGTGGGCACATCCGACAGACAAAAGGATCGACCGCAGTGACTCCTTAGCCAACTCACGCCGCAGAATGTATAGGTGGGGCTACCGAATTTGATTCCTTGCGCACGGGGTATGAATGCCCAGAATTGAGGATATGCACGCGCCATGTGCACGTCCGCCAGCGTGGGCAGGGCGAACCGCCCGACCGCCTAACCGGCATTACTACTTAGCCAACATGCACG
>JASUAD010000008.1:770000-780000 GCA_037013555.1 Sextonia rubra
TCGGTGATGGGCCACCAGTTTAAAAAAAATGCATGATGAAGACGTCTGGGATTGAATCCTAGACAATTTGGGTGCCAGGCGGGTTAGCGCCTGTGCATTACTGCACAGGCACACATGTGCCTGGCAGTAATGTACAGGTGGGCCACCCACCTGCACATGATGGTGGGTGGCCCCTTGATCACCAGTGTTTAAAAAAAAAAAAAAAAAGAAGGGGTGATGAAGACGTCTGGGAATCCATCCCAGACGTCATTTGCCATGTGAAGGTGCAGCCTGTGCACTACTGCACAGGCGCACAATGCGCCTGTGCAGTAATGCACAGGTGGGTCACCCACCTGGGTGGCCCCCCATCAATCACCAACATCTAAAAAAAAAAAAAAAAAAAAAACCTGCAGCATGTGCAGGACGGTTTCCACCTTTTATAAACATGGTGGGCCACCACCTACAGGTGGGCCTCATTGCCGTCACGTGGACCCTTGATTACTGGGTTGATGGTGGGCCATTGATATAAAAAAATAAAATTTGCAACATATATATGGGATGAGTCAATCCCTGCACACGTTGCTGTTTGGCAGCAACATGTGCAGGGAGGGGCATTGCTCTTAGATGTAAATGTGGGTCTACCACTTATTTTGGTGGGCCCCATGACGGTAACATGGACCATGATTATGTGGAATTCATCACGTGGGACCCTAGAAGATGGTGGGACCTCTTGATCCAACACTTAGATCCATGGTGGCGATGTGGAATTCCTTGGCACCTGTGTGATGATGGAGCCATTACTGTAAAAATCAATGCACTTTGTGATAAGTCATCTGGGTTGTGAAGAAACATTTTATACATATATACAAGGGCCACCTGGGTACCTAAGAGACATGACATCATACATATATATTTATATATGTAAAAAGAAAAAAAAAAAAAAAGGGTTGGTGTCTCCAAATCTGTGTGGTTGTGCACAACAGGGGAATCTTATTCTTGTGTATAGTTGCTATAGTATAGGGGGGGTCCATCACCTTGTGGGTCCTTGGTATATATGCGGATTTATAATTATTTGGACTGTTGTTAAGAGTGAACACGTGAGATCATGAGAATGATAAATTCGGGCCTGATAATTTATTTTAATGATTATTTAACCAATCATTTATTATTATTATTATTTTTGGATGGTTATATACTCCGTAAGACCCTTGTGTTGGTCTTAGAACCTAATGACTCCGATTTAACCAAATCCATCACATCATCAAAGTAAGGGGTTATGCGGGCAGATTTGCTCTTACAAATTTCATGGTTTGCACATGACGGTACAAACCACTCGCACTCAGATGAAGTGAGAATTGGGCTATGCATCACCCCGTTTTCAAAAAACTCCCAACCTTACTTCATCTTGGTTCGTGTGGAATTGTCGCATGCGTAAATTGTGGTCACAGTGTTAGGAATATTTGTAGAGTTATTTCTTGATCATTATGATGTATCCCTTTATCTTGTTGCATACATGTTAGAATTTATACCCGTTATTTTATGATGACTTTGACCGTATTGTGACTTGGACTATACAGTGTTTATTTATGATGTATTCATGTTATGTTGAACACTATTCAGTTGGTATAATGTTTTATTACATGGTATTTGAATACCTATTATGACTAGCCCTTCACACTATGTCACGACCCGAGCCCAGAATTCGGGGGTTAGCGAAAAGCTAAACCGGTGACACACGTACTCCCGTGCACGTGCACCCAAACCCAGTCCAGATGCACGCACACAAGGGATCTAACACGTGCGAAACAGACGAACGCGGAAGCTGTAGATATCATAGCAAGCAACAAAGAAAATAGCGGAAGCCAAAGCAGAAACAAATACGGAAGCGACAAAGACAAATACACTGATATAAAACCAAATACACACCAAAACCAATATATACAAAATACACAGAATACAAGTCCAAAGTCCAAAGTCCAAATACAAGCTCTCAAAAACCAAAACGCAAAATAAAAGCCACTGGTATGCATGCACGCACTTGGCAGAAGTGATCAGGCCCACTCTGCCAGACCGGAGGGTGCCTCTACACTCGCCCCTGCAGCCTCCTCGACCGCCGGGGAGCTGGGCAAGGTATCTGTGCCTGCAACACCACAGACAACACGAATGAATACAACGATCCAGCAAATATAAGTAACAGGAAAGAAACACGCATAGTATCAAAGCGAATGAAATAGGGACAGAAGGTTAAATACAGAGTCCATCTTAGTATGCTAAGCAATTCGTGCATAGGAGTAAAACATGATAATGGAATCAAAACATAGAATACTGAACTAGTTGGCTACTACGTTAACCATGTTCTCTCCAAAAGAGAGCAGAGCAGAGCAGAGGAGAACACCGCTGTCCAGGCCAAAGGTACAACGGGTCTCGGTTCCTGGGTTCCGGGGTCCCAAGACAAAGCAACACTGCAGTTAAAACAGAGATACAGAGATCTACGCCAGAGGTAACCCCGTCGGGTATCCTAGGGCTGAGGCTGAGTAGAGCCAGACTAATACCAATCAAATCAAATCCATAGAAAGGGAGATTATCCGCTTTGGACTCACCGATGACAAAGACCGGATCTTATCCTCACGTATTAACCTCTGGGCAGAGCCACCAGGGAATACCCAAAAATCAGAGATATACAAAGCCAGAGAATATACAAAGCATAGCATAGATCAAAACATAGTACAGAGCGAAGAATAATACAGATATACAGAACGAAAGCAAAATGACTGAGGAATGCATAACATAGATTAACAGAACAGAGGGCAAAACCATAAACAATATGCAATGCATCTCAGATTAATACGGAATCAAGGTTCATTACAAGCCAAGTCTAATCTAGTTGCATCACTGTCACTAACCGTGCATGTTGATGTAGTTTTAAGTTATTCGATGCACCGTTGCCATCCTAGTGTTGCAATATAATCCTCATGTGCACCGAAGTCCCTTAAACCAACACCCATGGGGAGGTGCTTAACAATGAGCAACACTCACATGAATAAGTCACAGCCTAATAGACTATTCATGCGCTCCAAAGAATCCATTTGGGCCGGTTTACGGGTATGGTTAACCTGTATTTGAGCCCTACAAGGTCACACCATTAGCCTAAGTTAACTGATATTTAACAGGTCTTACGGTTTAGCCATGGGTGACCTACGGCTTAGCCGTGGCATCCTACGGCGTAGCCGCAATATGCACTACGGCTTAGCCGTGGTTCCCTTCAGAACACGGCTAAACTGTCATCTTTTCCACCTCTGATCTGATACATCTCACGGCTGAGCTACGGTGGAGTCCACGGCTTAGCCGTAGACCATCACGGCTTAGCCGTAGCCTCACCGTAAGAACACTGATATCAGAAAAGTTTCGACTGATCAGAGATTAAATCCACGGCTTAGATACGGTTTGGTTCACGGCTATCTTACGGCTCAGCCGTAGGACAAATTACGGCTTAGCCGTAGCCTAGCCGTAGAACAAACTCGAATTTGTCACTCTCTGGAATCTAAGCCGTACGGGGTTACGGCTTAGCCGTACAATACAGACGCGAATTCGGGAAGATTACAGAAACGAAATTTTTGTACAGAAACTGAATAAAACAAGCTCAACTGATTCTCATAGCTTAGAAAATGGCTGTAACACATTTCTATACAGAGAATGAGAATGAATCCAAGCAATCAAACAACACCCATATGTGTTATCAAAACCTGTACTTATACTTGCCTCAAATCTGACAAATCTTCTGAAATCAAGCTCCAAGCAACTAAAATCAAAACAAATCAAAGCAATCACACGTGCATGAGATGAAGACATAGCAACAGAGAATGGGAGATGTAATTGGAGAGGAAATACAAAGAGTTGGGAAAGAACCCACTTACCTAAGGCAAGGACAGAGAGAGGGGAGAAATTCCAACCAAACAGTCCAACCAAACAGAGATTAGCAAAACCCAATCGAAGGAGAGAGAGAGAGAGAGAGAGAGAGAGAGATGGTGGAGGGAGCTTCACCTGGAATTCTCTCTAGCATGCAACGTGGGAGAGAAAAGAGCAGGGAGTTGGACATCTGGAGTAACTCATCTTATATAGGTTTGGAAGTTTTAAAACAAGGTCCAATGGGTTTAAGCAATTTACAGTTTAAGTCACACAAAGGTCCATCTTCCCCAATTGACTCCAAACGGATCTGACACAGTTTTGGAAATTGTCGAGCTCAACGAAATACGCGTGCTGACACAAAGATGATGCAAAGATGATATGAGCAAAACAAAAGCAAAATTACGAAAAAGGGCTTAGAACTAACTATCTCAGGTCAAAGGTCACTCAACTACCTATCCCAGGCCCAAAACCAAGTCCAAAAGAATAAACAAAACAAAACACACACTAATGAGCCACTAATCCGGCTCAAAGGGGATCGGAGTGTTACATCCTCCCCCACTAGGAAT
Organism: Sextonia rubra; assembly: GCA_037013555.1. Lineage (NCBI taxonomy): Eukaryota > Viridiplantae > Streptophyta > Magnoliopsida > Laurales > Lauraceae > Sextonia > Sextonia rubra. The sequence goes on from JASUAD010000008.1 coordinate 774,452, forward strand.
CATTCCGTCCTCGGAATGACTACCTACCTGCGCAAAGAGATGTGGGTACTGGCGCGCTAGCTGCTCCTCTAGCTCCCAAGTAGCCTCATCTGGACCATGATGCTCCCACAACACTTTAACCCATCTGATAGTCCTGGTACGGAGAATCTGCTCTCGTGTGCCAACGATGCGAAGCGGACGCTCAACGTAAGTTGCATTAGGCTGAATCTGGATATCATCGTAGCGAATCACATGGCTCGGATCTGGCACATACTTACGGAGCATCGACACATGGAAGACATCGTGCACACCGGAGAACTCAACTGGAAGCGTCAACCGATAAGCTAAATCTCCAACTCGGCTCTTGACTTCGAACGGTCCTACATATCTCGGAGCTAACTTACCCTTCTGACCAAATCGAACTGTGCCCTTCATCGGGGAAACTTTAAGGAACACCCAATCTCCGACTTGGAATGCCAAAGGTCTCCTCCGAGTATCAGCATAGCTCTTCTGCCTGGACCGAGCAATCTTCAGATTCTCTATCACTTTCTGCACTTTCTCTGTCGTCTCAGCAATGATTGTCGGACCATGGAAACTTCTAGTTCCAACTTCTTCCCAGCACACTGGGGTCCTGCACTTACGTCCGTAGAGAGCCTCATAGGGTGCCATACCAATACTCTCGTGGAAGCTGTTGTTGTAGGCAAACTCACACAATGCTAGATGCGTATCCCATTCCTTCTCAAAGTTCAGCACACTAGCTCTGAGCATATCCTCCAACGTCTGAATGGTACGCTCCGACTGTCCATCAGTCTGGGGGTGGTATGCCGTGCTAAAACTCAGCTTCGTGCCCATAGCTTCCTGAAATGCTCTCCAGAATGAAGATACAAAACGACTGTCTCGATCCGACACAATCGATACCGGGGTGCCATGCAATCTGACTACCTCGTCAACAAACTTCCTAGCCATCTCCGTGAATGTCATCCCCTTCTTGAACGGAAGGAAATGTGCTGACTTGGTCAATCTGTCCACTATTACCCAGATCGCATTGTTCTTTCTACTGGTCGGCGGAAAACCGGAGACGAAATCCATCGTAATGTGCTCCCACTTCCACTGCGGAGTGTGCAATGGATGCAATGATCCTGGAGGTCGCTGATGATCAGCTTTCACCCTCTGACAGGTCAAACATCGAGCTACGAACCCTGCGATCTCCCGCTTCATATTGTTCCACCAAAATCTGTCCTTCAAGTTCCGGTACATCTTCGTACTCCCTGGGTGCATCGCATATCGGGCATCGTGCGCATCTGTCATCAACTTATCTTTCAGCTCATCCACAGCGGGAACACACAATCGATTCCTGAAGTACAAAACTCCATCTACCAGGCTGAAATCCGGTCGATCTGTACTCCTATCTCTGAACTTCACTAGGAGGGGGTCCTCAAACTGGCGATCCTTGATCTGTTGAATCACCTCAGGCTGAAACACGACAGTAGCAGCTAATGTCACCAAGTCACCTACCATCCGAACCTCTACGGGCTGATCATGCACAAGCATATAGAATCCTGCCAACGCCTGAAGACTGTCTGTCCTCCTACTAAGTGCATCGGCAACCACATTCCCCTTGCCAGGGTGGTACTTGATCGGAAAGTCGTAGTCTTTGATAAACTCCAACCATCTACGCTGCCTCATATTCAAGTCATGCTGATCAAACAAGTACTGCAGACTGTGATGATCGGAATGGACCTCGAACTTCACACCGTACAAGTAATGTCGCCACAACTTCAATGCAAATACAATGGCTGCTAACTCCAAGTCATGTGTGGCATAGTTCTTCTCATGCTCCTTCAGCTGTCTGGATCCATAGGCAATCACTTTCTGATTCTGCATCAGTACACAGCCTAATCCTACTCGAGAAGCATCGGAATAAATCACGAATCCCTCACTACCATCTGGGAGAGTCAACACTGGCGCCGTAGTGAGCTTTTCTTTCAACATTTGGAAACTACGCTCACACTTCTCTGTCCACTCATATGGAACCTTCTTCCGAGTCAACTGAGTCAGCGGTGCTGAAATCTTCGAAAAGTCCTGCACGAACCTGCGGTAGTATCCCGCCAAACCCAGAAAACTCCGAATCTCTGTCACTGATCTGGGACGGGGCCAATGGACTACTGCCTCAATCTTCGCCGGATCCACCATTAATCCATCTCTAGAAATCTTATGACCCAGAAATGCAACTTGCTCTAACCAGAAATCACACTTAGTCAACTTGGCATACAACTTGTGATCCTTAAGCAGCTGCAATGCTTTCCTCAAATGGTCTGTATGTTCCTCAGCAGTCTTCGAATAGACCAATATGTCATCTATAAAAACTACAACGAACTGGTCCAAGAAGGAAGTAAACACCCTGTTCATCAAGGCCATGAAAGCTGCGGGTGCATTCGTCAAACCAAACGGCATGACAAGGAACTCGTAGTGTCCATACCGAGTCCTGAAAGCTGTCTTCGGAACATCCTCATCCTTCACCCTGAGCTGGTGATATCCTGACCTCAAGTCAATCTTAGAGAAGTAAGCTGCACCCTGAAGTTGATCGAACAACTCGTCAATCCTAGGCAATGGATATTTGTTCTTGATAGTCACTTTATTCAACTGCCTGTAGTCAATGCACATCCGGAAACTGCCATCCTTCTTTTTGACAAACAATACAGGAGCTCCCCAAGGTGAAACACTTGGGCGTATGAACCCTTTATCCAACAAATCCTGCAACTGTTTCTTCAATTCCAACAATTCTGCAGGTGCCATACGATATGGAGCTCTACTGATGGGTGCTGTACCTGGCATCAAATCAATCGCAAACTCTATCTCTCTAGCTGGTGGTAATCCTGGCACATCCTCCGGAAAGACATCCGGAAACTCGCTGACTACTGGGATCTCACTGAGCTGTCGCTGATCTTTCTTCTCTGAAATGAACGCAAGAAATCCTTCACATCCCCTACGAAGCATCCTATCTGCCTTACAAGCAGATATCACACGCCTTGGGCACTTCGTCTGGCTGCCCTCAAATCGGAATCCGCTGCCCAAATCAAAATAAATAGCCTTGCTGTAGCAATTGATACACGCATGATATCTCGCAAGCCAGTCCATACCAAGGATCACATCAAAATCCAGTGTCGTGAGCAACACGAGGTCTACTGGGAGCTGATGACCAGCTATCCGCACAGCGCACTGAGGGTAGAAAACACTGCACTCCACCCGTTTACCAACCGGAGTGGATACTAACAACAAGTAGGGAAGGGGTGTAGGTCGCTGTCGAAGCTGCACAGCAAAATGGGGTGCTACGTACGAACGCGTAGACCCGGAGTCAAATAAAGCTAAAGCCTCTGCATCAGAAATTAAAATTTTACCTTCCACTACCGTGGCCTCCTCCGCGCCCTCATGCGTAGCAGCATAGGCTCGGGCTGTCTGGCGGTTCGGCTTCTGACCTGGGCGAGCTGGCTGAGATCTGCCCTGTGCTGTAGGTCCTGTCTGTCTCGTCTGTGGAGAGGACTGAAACTTCGGGCATTGGGCCCGCCTGTGGTCCGTAGAGCCACACCCGAAACAAGCCCCACTCTTCCTCCAACATCTGTCGGTGGGGTGATCCTTCCCACAGTGACCGCAAACTATCTGAGAACTGCTCGAACTGCCCTGCTTACCCTTGAACTTCTTCTGGAACTGACTTCTACCACTGAAACCTGCTGCCCTCTTAGCCTCTGTTCGCTCCTCCTCAAAGATGGCCTCTGCATCATAAGCCCTGTCAATAGCATCATCCAATGTAGCCGGCCACATACAAGCAACCACGTGGCGTTTGTGTCTCGGATTCAGGCCGTTGACGAAGCGAGTCACCTTCTTATGCTCCGTGTTCACCATATCCTCTGCGAAGTGGGACAACTCTGTAAACTTGTGTACATAATCTGCAACTGGCATCTGTCTCTGCTGAAGGTTGAAGAATTCCACTTCCTTGGCTCGCTGAATATGGAGAGGCATGAACTTACGACGGAATTGCTGCTTGAAGGTCTCCCAAACTGTGGCACTGGGCATAGTCTGAAATGAGGTCTTAACACTCCTCCACCATGTCTTAGCTACACTCCGAAGCATAGAGGCTGTGAGAACTACCTTCTGCTTGTTGCTGCACACAATCTTATCAAATAGCTCTTCAGTCTGCTCCAACCATTGCTCAGCCTGCAATGCATCCTCTATTCCATGAAACTCAGTCGCCCCTCGCTTACGGAACTTGTCGAAAAGAGCATTAGGATCTGATTCCTTAGGCTGGAAAATCACCTGCTGATCTATACGGGGTGATGCTACTGCGGCAGCCTGACTCTGCCTATCTACCATGGATGCCATCTGTGCCTGTAATGACTGCATAGACTGCATCATCATCATCATGCGCTCCTCACTACTGATGTGAGGGGGTACTGATCCACTATCACCGTTAGGGCCCTGTTGATTCTCATCCCGAGATCCTGATCTTGATGCCATCCTGCAAAAGGAAAAGAAACACAACACACAAATATAAAATGCCCTGAGTTAGTCAAACCCCAAATCAACATATGAGACCTCGAGTCAAATAGTTGATATCGTTATCTCACCACGATCTTAGATGCCTACATGCTTATAACTATCATGCTCTGATACCATACAACACGTATGTCACGACCCGAGCCCAGAATTCGGGGGTTAGCGAAAAGCTAAACCGGTGACACACGTACTCCCGTGCACGTGCACCCAAACCCAGTCCAGATGCACGCACACAAGGGATCTAACACGTGCGAAACAGACGAACGCGGAAGCTGTAGATATCATAGCAAGCAACAAAGAAAATAGCGGAAGCCAAAGCAGAAACAAATACGGAAGCGACAAAGACAAATACACTGATATAAAACCAAATACACACCAAAACCAATATATACAAAATACACAGAATACAAGTCCAAAGTCCAAAGTCCAAATACAAGCTCTCAAAAACCAAAACGCAAAATAAAAGCCACTGGTATGCATGCACGCACTTGGCAGAAGTGATCAGGCCCACTCTGCCAGACCGGAGGGTGCCTCTACACTCGCCCCTGCAGCCTCCTCGACCGCCGGGGAGCTGGGCAAGGTATCTGTGCCTGCAACACCACAGACAACACGAATGAATACAACGATCCAGCAAATATAAGTAACAGGAAAGAAACACGCATAGTATCAAAGCGAATGAAATAGGGACAGAAGGTTAAATACAGAGTCCATCTTAGTATGCTAAGCAATTCGTGCATAGGAGTAAAACATGATAATGGAATCAAAACATAGAATACTGAACTAGTTGGCTACTACGTTAACCATGTTCTCTCCAAAAGAGAGCAGAGCAGAGCAGAGGAGAACACCACTGTCCAGGCCAAAGGTACAACGGGTCTCGGTTCCTGGGTTCCGGGGTCCCAAGACAAAGCAACACTGCAGTTAAAACAGAGATACAGAGATCTACGCCAGAGGTAACCCCGTCGGGTATCCTAGGGCTGAGGCTGAGTAGAGCCAGACTAATACCAATCAAATCAAATCCA
>JASUAD010000008.1:785000-797500 GCA_037013555.1 Sextonia rubra
CAGAGCACGCTACGCTCGCCCAACAGCAGCCAATTGCACGGCTGACAGCCCAACGGCCTGAACCGCACCCTTACCTAGCCCACATGCACGGGCATCGAATGAGGGCCGGCAAAATATTATTCCCCGCCAACTCAGAACAAAAGGGCGGGACTGATGCTAGGCAAGCAGTGCGCACCCGACAGCAGCCATCAGCATAGCTAACTGCCCAGCGGCCTGGCCGGCATCCTCACTTAGCCAACACACACGGCCCAATGCATGAGGGTCAGCCAAATCTGATTTCCCACAAACTCGGAACAGAAGGCCGGGACGGAGGCAGAGCTTGCTGCGCGCGCCAGACAGCAGCCATGTGCATGGCTGACTGCCCAACGGCCTGCCCACCTTGGTAAAACAGGCCGGGACCAATGCCAGGCACGCAGCGCGCGCCCGACAGCACCCATTTCACAGCTAACTGCCCAGCGGCCCAACCGACATCCTTACTCAACCGACCTGCACGGCCCAACGCATGAGGGTCTGCCCGATCTGATTTCCCACAAACTCGGAACAAAAGGCCAGGACAAAGGCTGAGCACGCTGCGCGCGCCCGACAGCAGCCATGTGCACGGCTGACTGCCCAACGGCTTGACCCGCAACCTTACCTAGCCAACATCCACCGGGCATCGAATGAGGGTCCGCCAAATCTTATTTCCCGCCAACTCGGAACAAAAGGCAGGGACCGATGACAGGCACGCAGCGCGTCCCCGACAGCCACCATCTGCATGGCTAGCTGCCCAGCGGCTTGGACGGCATCCTTGCCTACCCAACGCGCACGGCCCAACGCATGAGGGTCAGCCGAGTCTGATTTCCCGCAAACTCGGAACAAAAGGCCAGGACGAAGGCGGAGCATGCTGCGCGCGCCAGGCAGTAGCCATGAGCACGGCTGGCCGCCCGACGGCCTGCCCCGCATCCCTATGCATCCAACATACACCGGGCAACGAATGAGGTTCCACCAAATCTGATTTCCCACCACCTGGGAACAGCAGGCCAGGACCGATGCCAGGCACGCAGCGCGCCCCCGACAGCACCCATCTGCACAGCTAACTGCCCAGCGGCCTGACCGACATCCTCGCTCAACCAACCTACACGGCCCAACGAATGAGGGTCTGCCCAATCTGATTTCCCACAAACTCGGAACAAAAGGCCAGGACAGAGGCAGAGCACGCTGTGCGCGCCCGACAGCAGCCGTGTGCACGGCTGACTGCCCAACGGCCTGACCCGCAATCTTACCTCGCCAACATGCACCGGGCATCGAATTAGGGTCGGCCAAATCTTATTTCCCACCTACTCGGAACAAAAGGCCGGGACCGATGACGGGCACGCAGCGAGCCCCCGGCCGCCGCCATCTGCATGGCAAACTGCTCAGCGGCCTGGCCGGCTCCCTCACATAGCCAACGTGCACGGCCCAAAGCATGAGGGTCAGCCAGATCTGATTTCCCACAAACTCGAAACAAAAGGCCGGGATGGTGGCAGAGCATGTTGCGCGCAGACAGCAGCCATGTGCACGGCTGACTGCCCAACGGCCTGCCCACCTTGGAAAAACAGGTCGGGACCGATGCCAAGCACGCAGCGCGCTCTCGACGGCACCCATCTTCACAGCTAGTTGCCCAGCGGCCAGACCGACATCCTTACTCAACCGACCTACACGGCCCAACGCATGGGCGTCTGCCCAATCTGATTTCCCACAAACTCGGAACCAAAGGCCGGGATAGAGGCAGGGCACGCTGCGCTCGCCCAACTGCAGCCATGTGCACGGCTGACTGCCCAACGGTCTGACCCGCATCCTTACCCAGCCAACATGCACCGGGCAACGATTGAGGGTCTGCCAAATCTGATTTCCCACCAACTCGGGACAAAAGGCCAGGACCGATGACGGGCAAGCACCGCGCCCCCGACAGCCACCATCTGAATGGCTAGCTGCCTAGTGGCCTGGCCGGCATCCTCACCTACCCAACGCGCACGACCCAACGCATGAGGGTCAGCCGAGTCTGATATCCCACAAACTCGGAACAAAGGGACAGGACGGAAGCCGAGCATGCTGCGGGTGCCAGGCAGCAGCCATGCGCATGGTTGACTGCCCAACGGCCTGCCCCCCATCCCTACCCTTCCAACATGCACCAGGCGACGAATGGGGATCTGCCAAATCTGATTTCCCACCACCTTGGAACAAAGGCCGGGACTGATGCCAGGCACGCAGCGCACGCCCGACAGCAGCCGATGAGGGTCTGCCAAAGCTGTTTTCCCACCTCCTTTGAACAAAAGGCCAGGACCGATGCCAGGCACGCAGCGCGCGGCCAACAACAGCCATCTACACAGCCAACTGCCTAGCAACCTGACCGACATCCTTACCCAGCCTACACGGCCCAAACGCATGAGGGTCGGCCCAATCTGATTTCCCACAAACTCGGAACAAACGGTTGCGACAGAGGCAGAGCACGCTGCGTGCGCCCCACTGCAGCCTTCGCACGGCTGACTGCCCAACAGCCGGACCCGCAACCTATACCTGTCCAACATGAATCAGGCACCGAATGAGGGTCTGCCAAAATCTTATTTCCCACCAAGATGGAACAAAGGTCCGAAACCGATGACAGGCACGCAGCTCGCAACCGATCGCAGCCATCTGCACGGCTAACTGCCCAGAGGCCTGGTCGGCTTCCTTACTTACCCAACATGCGCGGCCCAACACATGAGGGTCTGCCGAATCTGATTTCCCACAAAGTCGGAACAAGAGGCCGGGACAGACGCAGAGCATGCTGCGTGCACACGACCGCAGCAATGTGCACGGCTGACTGCCCAACGGCCTGACGCGCATCCTTACCTAGCCCACATGGACCGGGCAACGAATAAGGGTCTGCCAAATCTGATTTCTCACCACCTTGGAAGAAAAGGCCGGACCGATGCCTGGCACGCAGCGCGCGCCCAACTGCAGCCACCTGCATAGCGACTGCCCAACTGCCAGGCAGACATCCTTACTCACACAACGTGCACAGCCCAAAGCAGGCGGGCCAGCCAAATCGGATTTCCCACAAACTCAGAACCAAAGGCCGCGACAGAGGTGGCGCACGCTGCGCGCACCCAGTGGCCTCGACGGCATTCCTCACTACTTCATGCGAAATCTGATTTCCCACAAACTCGGAACCAAAGGCCAGGACAGAGGCAGAGCACGCTGCGCGCGCCCAGCGGCCTGGCAGGCCTCCTCACTTACCCAGCATGTACGGCCCTTCACACGGGGGTCTGCCAAATCTGATTTCCCACAAACACGGAACCAAATGTCGAGACAGAGGCAGGGCACGCTGCGCTCGCCCAACTGCAGCCATGTGCACGGCTGACTGCCCAACGGCCTGACCCGCATCCGTACCCGGCCAACATGCACCGGGCAACGATTGAGGGTCTGCCAAATCTTATTTCCCACCACCTCGGAACAAAAGGCCAGGACCGATGCCAGGCACGCAGCGCGCCCGACAGCAGCAATCTGACAGCTAATAGCCCAGCGGCTAGACCAACATCCTTACTTGCCCCACATGCACGCCCCAACGCAGGGGGATCTGCCAAATCTGATTTCCCACGTACTCGGAACCAAAGGACGGGACAAGAGCAGAGCAGGCTGCGCGCGCCCAGCGGCCACTAACAGCCCAACGGCATGACCATCATCCTTACTTAGCCAACACGCACGGGACATCGCATGGGGGCCTGCCATATCCGATTTCCCACCAGCTTGGAACAAAGGCCAGGAACCAACGCCGAGCGCGCAGCGCTCGTGAGACAACTGCCCGCCAAACGGCCCGCCCGGTATGTTGTGAACAATGCGGGAGGGGCTGCGGAAATTGATTCCCCACGCGCGGGGTATAAATGGCCAGAAACGAGTACAGGCAAGCCGCGCACGCCTGCCCGCACCTGGGCGCACAGCAAACTGCCCGACGTGGCCGACAGGCAGTGCAGTTTGCTGTACACGTGGCTGCGGGCGGGTGAGCAGGGCTTGCCCGTACTCATTTCTAGCCGTTTATACACCGCATGCACGGCCCAACGCACGAGGATCTGCCAAATCTGATTTCCCACATACTCGGAACCAAAGGCCGGGACACAGGCTGAGCACGCTGTGCGCGCCCAGCGGCCACTGACTGCCCAACGGCATGACCATCATCCAACACGCACGGGGCACCGCATGGGGGCCTGCCATATCCAATTTCCGACTAGCTTGGAACAAAAGGCAGGAACCGAGACCAGGCGCGCCGTGCGCGCACGCGCACGGCTGACTGCCCAACGGCCTGCCCAGCGTCCCCACTTAGCCAACAAGTACGTTGCCCAACCGGCTTTCCCACCAAATTTATGCAAAAGGCAGGGACGGAGGCTAGGCACGCAGAGCGCGCGCCCGCCAGTAGCCCTGTGCGCTGCTAACTGCCGAATCTGATTTCCCACCACCTTGGAACACGAGGCAGAGGCCGTTGCCAGGCACCCAGCCTGCCCAGCACGCGCCCGCAGCGACATGGGGCAAAGGGCTGGAACCGTGGCAGGGCACCCAGCGCGCGCCCGCCCGCACCCACGCGCACGGCTGACTGCCCAACGGCCTGCCCAGCGTCCCCACTTAGCCGACGGGCACGGGGCAACGTATGAGGGCCTGCCCAACTGGCTTTCCCACCGATTTTACGCAAAAGGCAGGGACCGAAGCTAGGCACGCAGAGCGCGCGCCCGCCAGCAGCCCTGTGCACAGCTAACTGCCGAATCTGATTTCCCACCACCTGGGAACACGAGGCAGACGCTGTTGCCAGGCACGCAGCCCGCCCAGCGCGCGCCCGCAGCGACATGGGGCAATGGGTCGGAACCGTGGCAGGGCACCCAGCGCGAGCCCGCCCGCACCCACGTGCTCGGCTGACTGCCCAACGGCCTGCCCAGCGTCCCCACTTAGCCAACAGGCGCGGGGCAACGTATGAGGGCCTGCCCAACCGGCTTTCCCACCGATTTTACGCAAAAGGCAGGGACCGAGGCTAGGCACGCAGAGCGCGCGCCCACCAGCAGCCCTGTGCACAGCTAACTGCCGAATCTGATTTCCCACCACCTTGGAACACGAGGCAGAGGCCGTTGCCAAGCACGCAACCCGCCCAGCGCGCGCCCGCAGCGACATAGGGCAAAGGGCCCGAGCCGTGGCAGGGCACCCAGCGCTCGCCCGCCCGCACCCACGCGCACGGCTGACTGCCCAACGGCCTGCCCAGCGTCCCCACTTAGCCAACAGGCACGAGGCAACGTATGAGGGCCTGCCCAACCGACTTTCCCACCGATTTTACGTAAAAGGCAGGGACCGAGGCTAGGCACGCAGAGCGTGCGCCCGCCAGCAGCCCCGTGCACAGCTAACTGCCGAATCTGATTTCCCACCACCTTGGAACACGAGGTAGAGGCCGTTGCCAGGCACGTAGCCCGCCCAGCGCGCGCCCGCAGCGACATGGGGCAAAGGGCCGGAACCGTGGCAGGGCACCCAGCGCGCGCCCGCCCGCACCCACGCGCACGGCTGACTGCCCACCGGCCTGCCCAGCGTCCCCATTTAGGCAACAGGCACGGAGCATTGTATACGGGCCAGCCCAATCGGCTTTCCCACCAATTTTACGCAAAAGGCAGGGACCGAGGATAGGCATGCTGCGCGCGCGCCCGCCAGCAGCCCCGTGCACAGCTAACTGCCAAATCTGATTTCCCACAACCTTGGAACACGAGGCAGAGGCCGTTGCCAACCGTGGTCGTTCCGTACCCGATAGGCACCGCACACCATATAGTAAGGGCTACGGAAATTGATTCCTCACGCGCGGGGTATAAACGGCCAGAAATGAGTATAGGCAGGCGCCGGGCGCCCGCCCTCACCCAGCGCCCAGCAAACTGCCCGACGTGCCCAGCAGGCAGCACAACAACTTGCCCGACGTGCTCGCCGGTACAGATGGGGCTGCCAAAACCGATTTCCCACCCGGTTGGAACAAATGGCCGCGACCGATGGAATGCACGCTGCGCGCGCGACCGCCACGGTGGGCACGTCCAACAAACCGAAGGACCGACCGTGGTCGTTCCTTACCCGACAGGCACCGCACACTGTATAGGAGGGGCTACGGAAATTGATTCCTCACGCGCGGGGTATAAACGGCCATAAATGAGTACAGGCGCCCGCCCTCACCCAGCGCCCAGCAAGCTGCTCGACGTGCCCAGTGGGCAGCACAACGACTTGCCCGACGTGCTCGCCCGCACAAAAGGGGCTGCCAAAACCGATTTCCCACCCGGTTGGAACAAATGGCCGCGACCGATGGAATGCACGCTGCGCGCGTGACCGCCACGGCGGGCACGTCCAACAAACCGAAGGACCAACCGTGGTCGTTCCTTACCCGACAGGCACCGCACACTGTATAGTAGGGGCTACGGAAATTGATTCCTCACGCGCGGGGTATAAACGGCCAGAAAGGAGTACAGGCGGCGCCCTCACCCAGCGCCCAGCAAACTGCCCGACGTGCCCAGCGGGCGGCACAACGACTTGCTCGACGTGCTCGCCTGTACAAAAGGGGCTGCCAAAACCGATTTCCAACCCGGTTGGAACAAATGGCCGCGACCGATGGAAGGCACGCTGTGCGCGCGCACGCCACGGTGGGCACGTCCAACAAACCGAAGGATCGACCGGAGTCGTTCCTTAGCCGATAGGCACCGCACATTGTATAGTAGGGGCTACGGAAATTGATTCCTCACGAGCAGGGTATAAACGGCCAGAAATGAGTAGAGGCAGGCACCGAGCGCCCGCCCTCACGCGGCGCTCAGCAAACTGCCCGACGTGCCCAGCGGGCAGCACAACAACTTGCCCGACGTGCTCACCCACACAGATGGGGCTGCCGAAACCGATTTTCCACCCGGTTGTAACAAATGGCCGCGACCGATGGAAGGCACGCTGCGCGTGCGCCCGCCACGGTGGGCACGTCCATCAAACCGAAGAACCGACCGGAGTAGTTCCTTTGCCGATAGGCACCGCACACTGTATACTAGGGGCAACGGAAATTGATTTCTCGCGCGCGGGGTATAAACGGCCAGAAATGAGTGCAGGCAGGTGTCGGGCGCCCGCCCTCACCCAGCGTCCAGCAAACTGCCCGATGTGCCCGGTCGCACGGGCGGGGCTGCCAAAACCGATTTCCCACCCGGTTGGAACAAATGGCCGCGACCGATGGAATGCACGCTGCGTGCGCGACCGCCATGGTGGGCACGTCCACCAAACCGAAGGACCGACCGTGGTCGTCCCTTAACCGATAGGCACCACACACTGTATAGTAGGGGCTACGGAAATTGATTCCTTACACGCGGGGTATAAACGGCCAGAAATGAGTACAGGCGCCCGCCCTCACCCAGCGCCCAGCAAACTGCCCGACGTGCCCAGCGGGCAACACAGCGACTTGCCCGACGTGTTCGCCCGCACAAAAGGGGTTGCAGAAACCGATTTCCCACCCGGTTGGAACTAACGGCCGCGACCGATGGAATGCACGCTGCGCGCGCGCCCGCCACGGTGGGCACGTCCAACAAACCGAAGGACCGACCGTGATCGTTCCTTACCCGATAGGCACCGTACACTGTACGGTAGGGGCTACGGAAATTGATTTCTCCCGCGCGGGGTATAAACAGCCAGAAATGAGTACAGGCGCCCGTCCTCACACAGCGCCCAGCAAACTACCCGACGTTCCCAACGGGCAGCACAACGACTTGCCCGACGTGCTCGCCCGTCCAAAAGGGGCTGCCAAAATCGATTTCCCACCCGGTTGGAACAAGTGGCCGTGACCGTTGGAATGCACGCTGCGCGCGCGACCGCCACGGTGGGCACGACCAACAAACCGAAGGACCGACCGTGGTCGTTCCTTACCCGACAGGCACCGCACACTGTATAGTAGGGGCTACGGAAATTGATTCCTCACGCGCGGGGTATAAACGGCCAGAAATAAGTACAGGCGCCCGCCCTCACCCAACGCCCAGCAAGCTGCCCGACATGCCCAGCGGGCAGCACAACGACTTGCCCGACGTGCTCGCCCGCACAAAAGGGGCTGCCAAAACCGGTTTCCCACCCGGTTGGAACAAATGGCCCCGACCGATGGAATGCACGCTGCGCGCGCGACCGCCACGGTGGGCCCGTCTAACAAACCGAAGAACCGACCGTGGTCGTTCCTTACCCGACTGGCACCGCACACTGTATAGTAGGGGCTACGGAAACTGATTCCTCACGCGGGGTATAAACGGCCAGAGATGAGTACGGCGCTGGCCCTCACCCAGCGCCCAGCAAACTGCCCGACGTGCCCAGTGGGCAGCACAACGACTTGCCCGACGTGCTCGCCCGCACAAAAGGGGCTGCCAAAACCGATTTCCCACCCGGTTGGGACAAATGGCCGTGACCGATGGAAGGCACGCTGCGCGAGCGCCCGCCACGGTGGGCACGTCCAACAAACCGAAGGACCGTCCGTGGTCGTTCCTTAGCTGATACGCACCGCACATTGGATAGTAGGGGATACGGAAATTGATTCCTCACGCGCGGGGTATAAACGGCCAGAAATGAGTACAGGCAGGCGCCGGGCGCCCGCCCACATCCGGCGCCCAGCAAACTGCCCGACGTGCCCTGCGGGCAGCACAACAACTTGCCCGACTTGCTCGCCCGCACAGATTGGGCTGCCGAAATCGATTTCCCACCCGGTTGGAACAAATGGCCGCGACCGATGGAAGGCACGCTCGCGCTCGCCCGCCATGGTGGGCACGTCCAACAAACCGAACAGCCGACCGGAGTCGTTCCTTTGCCGATAGGCACCGCACACTGTAAAGTAGGGGCTACGGAAATTGATTCCTCACGCACGGGGTATAAATGGCTAGAAATGAGTACAGCGGGTGCCGGGCGCCGGCCCTCACCCAGCGCCCAGCAAACTGCCCGACGTGCCCAGCGCGCAGCACAACAACTTGCCCGACGTGCTCTCCCGCACAGATGGGGCTGCCAAAACCGATTTCCAACCTGGTTGGAACAAATGGCCACGACCGATGGAATGCACGCTGCGCGCGCGACCGCGACGGTGGGCGCGTCCAACAAACCGAAGGACCGACCGTGGTCGTTCCTTACCCGATAGGCACCGCACACTGTATACTAGGGGCAACGGAAATTGATTTCTCACGCGCGGGGTATAAAAGGCCAGAAATGAGTATAGGCAGGTGCCGGGCGCCCACCCTCACCCACGTCCAGCAAACTGCCCAACGTGCCCGGTCGGACAGGAGGGTCTGCCAAAACCGTTTTCCCACCCGGTTGGAACAAATGGCCTCGACCGATGGCATGCACGTTTCGCGCGCGACCGCCATGGTGGGCATGTCCAACAAACCGAAGGACCGACCGTGGTCGTTCCTTAACCGATAGGCACCACACACTGTATAGTAGGGGCTACGGAAATTGATTCCTCACGCGCGGGGTACAAACTGAAAAAAATGAGCACAGGCGCCCGCCCTCACCCAGCGCCCAGCCAACTGCCCGACGTGCCTAGCGGGCAACACAACGACTTGCTCGACGTGCTCGCCCGCACAAAAGGGGCTGCAAAAACCGATTTCCCACCCGGTTGGAACAAATGGCCGCGACAGATGGAATGCACGCTGTGCGCGCGACCGCCACGGTGGGCACGTCCAACAAACCGAAGGACCGACCGGAGTCGTTCCTTATCCGATAGGCACCGCACATTGTATAGTAGGGGCTACGGAAATTGATTCCTCACGCGTGGGGTATAAACGGCCAGAAATGAGTACAAGCAGGCGCCGGGCGCCCGCCCTCATCCGGCGCCCAGCAAACTGCCCGACGTGCCCAGCGGGCAGCACAACAACTTGCTCGACGTGCTCGCCCGCACAGATGGGGCTGCCAAAACCGATTTCCCACCCGGTTGGAACAAATGGCCGCGACGGATGTAATGCACGCTGCGCGCGCGACCGCCATGGTGGGCACGTCCAACGAACCGAAGGACCGACCGTGGTCGTTCCTTAACCGATAGGCACCACACACTGTATAGTAGGGGCTACTGAAATTGATTTCTCACGCGCGGGGTATAAATGGCCAGAAATGAGCACAGGCGCCCGCCCTCACCCAGCGCCCAGCAAACTGCCAGACATGCCTAGCGGGCAACACAACGACTTGCCCGACGTGCTCGCCCGCACAAAAGGGGCCGCAAAAACCGATTTCCCACCCGGTTGGAACTAATGGCCGCGACCGATGGAATCCACGCTGCGCGCGCGCCCGCAACGGTGGGCACGTCCAACAAACCGAAGGACCGACCGTGGTCGTTCCATACCCGATAGGCACCGCACATGGTATAGTAGGGGCTACGGAAATTGATTTCTCCCGCGCGGGGTATAAACAGCCAGAAATGAGTACAGGTGCCCGTCCTCACACAGCGCCCAGCAAACTACCGGACGTGCCCAGCGGGCAGCTCAACGACTTGCCCGACGTGCTCGCCCGTACAAAAGGGGCTGCCAAAACCGATTTCCCACCCGGTTGGAACAAGTGGCCGCGACCGATGGGATGCACGCTGCGCGCGCGACCGCCACGGTGGGCACGTCCAACAAACCGAAGGTCCGACCGTGGTCGATCCTTACTCGACAGGCACCGCACACTGTATAGTAGGGGCTACGGAAATTGATTCCTCACGCGCGGGGTATAAATGGCCAGAAATAAGTACAGGCGCCCGCCCTCACCCAACGCCCAGCAAGTTGCCCGACGTGCCCAGCGGGCAGCACAACGACTTGCCCGACGTGCTCGCCCGCACAAAAGGGGCTGCCAAAACTGATTTCCCACCCGGTTGGAACAAATGGCCGCGACCGATGGAATGCACGCTGCGCGCGCGACCGCCACGGTGGGCACGTCCAACAAACCGAAGGACCGACCGGAGTCGTTCCTTAGCCGATAGGCACCGCACATTGTATAGTAGGGGCTACGGAAATTGATTCCTCACGCGCGGGGTATAAACGGCCAGAAATGAGTACAGGCAGGCGTCGGGCGCCCGCCTCATCCGGCGCCCAGCAAATTGCCCGACGTGCCCAGCGGGCAGCACAACAACTTGCTCGACGTGCTCGCCCGCACAGATGGGGCTGCCAAAACCGATTTCCCACCCGGTTGGAACAAATGGCCGCGACCGATGGAATGCACACTGCGCGCGCGACCGCCATGGTGCGCACGTCCAACAAACCGAAGGACCGACCGTGGTCGTTCCCTAACCGATAGGCACCAGACACTGTATAGTAGGGGCTACGGAAATTGATTCCTCACGCGCGGGGTATAAACGGCCAGGAATGAGCACAGGCGCCCGCCCTCACCCAGCGCCCAGCAAACTGCCCGACGTGCCTAGCGGGCAACACAAAGACTTGCCCGACGTGCTCGCTCGCACAAAAGGGGCTGCAAAAACCGATTTCCCACCCGGTTGGAACAAATGGCCGCGACCGATGGAATGCACGCTGCGCGCGCGCCCGCCACGGTGGGCACGTCCAACAAACCGAAGGACCGACCGTGGTCGTTCCTTACCCGATAGGCACCGCACACGGTATAGTAGGGGCTACGGAAATTGATCTCTCCCGCGCGGGGTATAAACAGCCAGAAATGAGTACAGGTGCCCGTCCTCACACAGAGCCCAGCAAACCACCCGACGTGCCCAGCGGGCCGCACAACGACTTGCCCGACGTGCTCGCCCGCACAAAAGGGGCTGCCAAAACCGATTTCCCACCCGGTTGGAACAACTGGCCGCGACCGATGGGATGCACGCTGCGCGCGCGACCGCCACGGTGGGCACGTCCAACAAACCGAAGGACCGACCGTGGTCGATCCTTACCCGACAGGCACCGCACACTGTATAGTAGGGGCTACGGAAATTGATTCCTCACGCGCGGGGTATAAATGGCCAGAAATAAGTACAGGCGCCCGCCCTCACCCAACGCCCAGCAAGCTGCCCGACGTGCCCAGCGGGCAGCACAACGACTTGCCCGACGTGCTCGCCTGCACAAAAGGGGCTGCCAAAACTGATTTCCCACCCGGTTGGAACAAATGGCCGCGACCGATGGAATGCACGCTGCGCGCGCGACCGCCACGGTGGGCACGTCCAACAAACCGAAGGACCGACCGGAGTCGTTCCTTAGCCGATAGGCACTGCACATTGTATAGTAGGGGCTACGGAAATTGATTCCTCACGCGCGGGGTATAAACGGCCAGAAATGAGTACAGGTAGGCGCCGGGCGCCCGCCCTCATCCGGCGCCCAGCAAACTGCCCGACGTGCCCAGCGGGCAGCACAACCACTTGCTAGACGTGCTCGCCCGCACAGATGGGGCTGCCAAAACCGATTTCCCACCCGGTTGGAACAAATGCCGCGACCGATGGATGGCACGCTGCGCGCGCGCCCGCCACGGTCGGCACGTCCAACAAACCGAAGGACCGACCGGAGTCTTTCCTTTGCCGATTGGCACCGCACACTGTA
>JASUAD010000008.1:802500-820000 GCA_037013555.1 Sextonia rubra
GACCTCGAACTTCACACCGTATAAGTAATGCCGCCACAACTTTAGTGCAAATAAAATGGCTGCTAGCTCCAAGTCATGAGTGGCATAGTTCTTCTCATGCTCTTTCAGCTGTCTGGATCCATAGGCAATCACTTTCTGATTCTGCATCAGTACACAGCCTAGTCCAACTCGAGAGGCATCGGAATAAATCACGAATCCCTCACTACCATCCGGGAGAGTCAACACTGGCGCCGTAGTGAGCTTTTCTTTCAACATCTGAAAACTACGCTCACACTTCTCTGTCCAATCATACGGGACCTTCTTCCGAGTCAACTGAGTCAGCGGGGCTGAGATCTTCGAGAAGTCCTGCACGAACCTGCGGTAATATCCCGCCAATCCCAGAAAGCTCCGAATCTCTGTCACTGATCTAGGATGGGGCCAATGGACTACTACCTCAATCTTAGCCGGATCCACCATCAATCCCTCTCTAGAAATCTTATGACCCAGAAATGCAACTTGCTCTAGCCAGAAATCACACTTAGACAACTTTGCATACAACTTGTGATCTCTAAGCAGCTGCAATGCTTTCCTCAGATGGTCTGAATGTTCCTCAGCAGTCTTCGAATAGACCAATATATCATCTAAAAATACTACAACAAACTGGTTCAAAAAGGAAGTAAACACCCTATTCATCAAAGCCATGAAAGCTGCGGGTGCATTCGTCAAACCAAAAGGCATGACAAGGAATTCGTAGTGTCCATACCGATTCCTGAAAGCTGTCTTAGGAACATCCTCATCTTTTACCCGGAGCTGGTGATATCCTGACCTCAAGTCAATCTTCGAAAAGTAAGCCGCACCCTGAAGCTGATCGAACAACTCATCAATCCTAGGCAATGGATATTTGTTCTTGATAGTCACTTTGTTCAACTGCCTGTAGTCAATGCACATCCGGAAACCGTCATCCTTCTTCTTAACAAACAATACAGGAGCTCCCCATGGTGAAACACTTGGGCGTATGAACCCCTTATCCAACAGATCCTGCAACTGTTTCTTCAATTCAACAACTCTGCAGGTGCCATACGATATAGAGCTCTACTGATGGGTGCTGTACCTGGCATCAAGTCGATCGAGAACTCTACCTCTCGAACTGGTGGTAACTCTGGCACATCCTCCGAAAAGATATCCGGGAACTCGCTGACTACTGGGATCTCACTGAGTTGTCGCTAATCCTTCTTCTCTGAAATGAACGCAAGAAATCCCTCACATCCCCTACGAAGCATCCGGTCCGCTTTACAAGCAGATATTACACGCCTTGGGCACTTCGTCTGGCTGCCCTCAAATCGAAATCCGCTGCCCAGATCAAAATAGATAGCCTTGCTGTAGCAATTGATACAAGCATGATATCTCGCAAGCCAGTCCATACCAAGAATCACATCAAAATCCAGTGTCGTGAGCAACACGAGGTCTACTGGGAGCTGATGACCAGCTATCCGCACATCACACTGAGGGTAGAAGACACTACACTCCACCCGTTTACCAACTGGAGTGGATACTAGTAACAAGTATGGGAGCGGTGTGGGTCGCTGTCGAAGTTGCACAGCAAAATGGGGTGCTACGTACGAACGCGTAGACCCGGAGTCAAATAAGGCTAAAGCTTCAGCATCAGAAATTAAAATTTTACCTTCCACGACTGTAGCCTCCTCCGCGCCCTCATGTGTAGCAGCATAAGCTCGAGCTGTCTGGCGGTTCGGCTTCTGGGCTGGACGAGCTGTCTGAGACTTGCCCTGCGCTGTAGACCCTGCAGATCTTGTCTGTGGAGAGGACTGAAACTTCGGGCATTGGGCCCGCTTGTGATCCGTAGAGCCACAACCGAAACAGGCCCCACTCTTCCTCCAACATCTGTCTATTGGGTGATCCTTCCCACAGTGACCGCAAACCACCTGAGTACTGCCCAAACTACCCTGCTTACCCTTGAACTTCTTCTGCTGAAACTGACTTCTGCCACTAGAACCTGCCGTCCTCTTAGCCTCGGTTCGTTCCTCCTCAAATATGGCCTCTGCATCATAAGCCCTGTCAATAGCGTCATCCAAGGTAGCCGGCCACATACAAGCAACAACGTGGCGTTTGTGTCTCGGATTCAGGCCATTAACGAAGCGAGTCACCTTCTTATGCTCTGTGTTCACCATGTCCTCTGCAAAGTGGGACGGCTCTGTAAACTTGTGTACATAATCGGCCACCGATGTCTGTCTCTGCTGAAGGTTGAAGAATTCCACTTCCTTGGCTCGCTGAACATGAAGAGGCATGAACTTTCGACGAAACTGTTGCTTGAAAGTTTCCCAAACAGTGGCACTGGGCATAGTCTGGAACGAGCTCTTGACACTCCTCCACCATGTCTTAGCTACACTCCGAAGCATAGAGGCTGTGAGAACCACTTTCTGTTTGTCACTGCACACAATTGTATCAAATAGCTCCTCTGTTTGCTCCAACCATTGCTCGGCCTGCAATGCATCCTCTGTCCCGTGGAACTCAGTCGCCCCACGCTTACGGAACTTATCAAAAAGAGCATTTGGATCGGTTTCTTTGGGCTATAAGATCACTTGCTGTTCTACACGCTGAGAGGCTGACGCAGCCGCCTGACTCTGCCTGTCCACCATAGATGCCATATGAGCCTGTAAGGACTGCATGGATTGCATCATCATCATCAGACGCTCTTCACTGCTCGTGGGTGGGGGTAGCGATCTACTCTCGCCGTTATGACCCTGCTGATTCTCATCCCTAGACCCTGATCCTAATGCCATGGTGTGCTATCCTGCAAAAGGAAAATAAGCAAAATACAAGAATAAAACGTCCCAAGTTAGTCAGTCCCTAAGAATCAACATATTAGACTGGGAGTCAAATAGTTGACATCGTCATCTCACCACGATCTTAGATGTCTACATGCTTATAACTAGCATGCTCTGATACCATACAATACGTATGTCATAACCCGAGCCCAGAAATCGGGGGTTAGCGAAAAGCCAAACTAGTGACACACGTACTCCCGTGCACGTGCATCCAAACCCAGTCCAGATGGGCACACACAAGGGATCTAACACGTGCGGACTAAGCGTACGCGGAAGCTGTACATATCATAGCAGGCAACAAAGCAAATATGCGGAAGCAAAAATGATTACGGAACGAAAGACAAAGATAAATACGCTGGTATAAAATCCAAATACACACCCAAAATCATGATAAACAAAATATACAGAGTACAAAGTCCAAAGTCCAAAGTGCCCAAATACAAATCTCTCAAAATCCAAAAACCCAAAAACAGATGGCCGCGAAAAGATATGCATATACGCACTCGGCAGAGATGATCAGGCCCACTCTGCCAAACTGGAGGGTGCCTCTAAACTCGGCCCTGCAGCCTCCTCGACCGCCGGGGAGTCGGGCAAGGGATCTGTGCCAGCAACACCACAGACAATACAGATGAATACAACGATCCAGCAAATACAAGTAACAGGGATGAAACACTCATAGTATCAAGCGGAATAAGGACAAAATAGAAGTTACAGAGTTTCATATTAGTATGCTAAGCAAATCGTGCATAGAAGTAAAGCATGATAAGTGAATCAAAGCATAGAAATACTGAACTAAGTGGCTACTACGTTAACCATATTCTCTCAAATAGAGAGCCGAGCAGAGCAGATGAGAACACCACTGACCGGGCCAAGGGTACAAGTGGGTCTCGGTTTCCTGGGTTCCAGGGTCCCAAGACAAAGCAACACTGCAGTCATACAGATATCTAAGCCAGAGGTAACCCCGTCGGGCATCCTAGGGCTGAGGCTGAGTAGCGCCAGACTAATACCAATCAAATCAAATCCATAGAAAGGGAGATTATCCGCTTTGGACTTACCGATGGCACAGATCGGATCTTATCCTCACGTTTTAATCTCTGGGCAAAGCCACTAGGGAATACCCAACTAAATCAGAGATATACAAAGCCAGAAATATACAGAGCATAGCATAGACTGAGTCAAAGCACCGAGCATAGATCATAGTATAATACAGAATGAAGGCTAAACAGATATACAAGACGAACACAAAAAGTCTCGAAATGCATGAACATAGATTAACAGAACAGAGGGCAAAACTGTAAGCAATATGCAATGCATCTTAGATTAAGATGGAACCAAGGTCAATTACAAGCCAACCCTAATCTAGTTGTTCACTGTCACTAACCGTGCATGTTGATGTAGTTTTAAGCTATTCGATGCACCGTTGCCATCCTAGTGTTGCAATGTAATCCTCAAGTGCACCGAAGTCCCTTAAATCAACACCCATGGGGAGGTGCTTAACAGTAAATCAACACTCACATGAATAAGTCACAGCCTAACAAACTATTCATGCGATCCAAAGAATCCAATGGGCCGGTTTACGGGTATGGTTCCTTGTATATAAGCCCTACAAAGTCACACCATTATCCTAAGTTTAAGTCATATTTGACAGGTCTTACGGTTTAGCCATGGGTGACCTACGGCTTAGCCGTATGCATCTTATGGCTTAGCCATAACATGCACTATGGCTTAGCCGTGGTTCCCTTCAGGACACGGCTAAATTGTCATCTTCCACCTCTGATCTGATACATCTCACGGTTAGGTCACGGCTAGCTTACGGCTCAGCCGTAGGACAATTTACGGCTCACCTGTAGCCTAGTCGTAGAACAAATTTCAAAAATCAAGTCTCTGGAATCTGAGCCGTACAAGGTTACGGCTTAGCTGTATGATATAGAAGCGAATTCGGGCTGAGTACAGAAACTGGAATTTGGTACAGAAACGTTTCAAAACAAGCTCAATTGGTCTCTACATCTTAGAAATTGGCTGTAAAACCTTTTGTACAAAGATTAAGATGGAATCAAAGCATTCAAACAAAACACCCATGTGTGTTAAACAGTCCTGTACTTATACTTGCCTCAATACTCTGTCAATCCACTGAATCAAGCTCCAAATCAACTAAAATCAAAGCAAATCAAAGAAACAACCTATGCATGAGATGAGGACACAGCAACAGAGAAGGAGAGATACAATTGGAGAAGAAGAAGGAAGAGTTACAGAGAACCCACTTACCAAGCCACAGACAGAGATGAGGGAAGAAAGGAACTCAACCCAACGGCGAGTGAAACCCAATCGACAGTAACTCCCTCACCAAACAGGAGAGGAAAAGAAAGAGAAAAGAGAGAAGAGGAGACGTGGAGCTCTCCTTGCATGCACGTATCGAGCGAAACTGAGCAGGGAGAAGACACCTGGGTCCTGACTCATATATATAGTTTCTGGAAATTTAAAACAAAGTCCAAGGCATTTGGTTATTTACAAATCAAGTCGCACAGGGGTCCAACTTCTCCAATTGACTCCGAATGGGTCTGAGACAGTTATGGAAATTGTCGAGCTCAAAGAATTACACGTGCTGACACCAAGATGATGCACATATGATGCACTCAAAGCAAAAGCAAAATTACGAAAAAGGGCTTAGAACTACCTATCCCAGGTCATGGGTTACTCAACTACCTATCCAAGACCCGAAACCAAGTCCGAAGGAATTAATTAACAGAAATACACACTAATGAGCCACTAATCCAGCTCAAAGGGGATCGGAGTGTTACAAGGGGCTACGGAAATTGATTCCTCACGCGCGGGGTATAAACAGCCAGAAATGAGTACAGGCGCCCGCTGTAACGTTCCGCACCTTAATTATACTATTATTATAGATTAAGTTGTATTATAGCTAAATAAGCCGTTAGAGTCTAAGCGTGTCCGTTTTAGCATTAGGATCGTGTGTGCGCAGTTTTATTGGGTTTCGAGTTTGTCTAAACTTCGTAGGGGGTAGTTACTAATTTTAGGAAGTGTAGAGGCCTTTTTCGTAGCTTTTGCAAATTGTGAGGTTTGGGCTCATGGGGTAGCTCTCCTAATTCCATTAGCCTTATCCTTTTATCTGAACCGATTTAGACCCATCTTGTCTACCAAATACCTCATTTTCTAAAATTAAGCCTTTTTATGGAAAAATACCCAAAAACCCATTAAAATAGGACAAAATTTCTCTTCCTCGAAACCATGCCAATAGTATAGTCATTGGGAAGCTAATTTTATTTCATGAACAGTGGCGCTAACAGTGACTCAATCCGACTTATGGTTCACAAGTTATGGACAAAACAAGTTTTAGCCAAGTTATTAATATGAGTGGCAGTTTTGTAATTTTACTTAAATTCCCAACCCATTTCCTTTCTCACTCGTTTCACT
Source organism: Sextonia rubra (assembly GCA_037013555.1). Classification (NCBI taxonomy): domain Eukaryota; kingdom Viridiplantae; phylum Streptophyta; class Magnoliopsida; order Laurales; family Lauraceae; genus Sextonia; species Sextonia rubra. Next base: position 808,755 of record JASUAD010000008.1, read on the forward strand.
CCCTCACTCGTTTCACTCCCCCCCCCCCCCCCCCCCCCCCCATCCAGAGATGAACCTCTCTCCTCCCTGTTTTTTCTTTTCTTTTCATTCTCTTTTCTCTCTTCACTCTCATTTCTGATCTCTCACTCCCTCTCACCAAATAGCAAGCTCATCTCCCCTCTTCACTCTCGATCTCGATCACCCACCCAAGATTCGGACTCCCCCTTGTCCGGCAACCACCACCACCACCCACTCCCTCTTCCCTTCTTTCCTTCTGTTTCTATTTTCCTTATTTCCCCCTTTTCCCATTTCCTTCCTTCTTGCTGCCACCGCCGGGATCCACGCCTACCGCCGCCACCGGAGATTCTCCTTCTCCTTCCATCTTCCTCCTCAAGGTGTCATCTTCCCAAGGAACCCATTTTCCAAGTTTTCCCCCAAACCAAACAACCCTAGGTAAGGTTTTCCTCCCCCATAAACTAGGTCATTAGAGTTTTAACTAAAATACATTTTTGGCATGCTCATTAGCTTCTCTTAATCATTTTTGTAGGTTTGATTTGAATTGGGTTTGGATTTTCTTGTGTTTGAGCTTCTTTGGGGTTTCTTTGGTGAGCAAGGCATACCCTATTTTACCCTCTTCATCTAAGGCAAGTGGATTAACATATTTCAATAATGATGTGCATGTATATTTAATTGATTCTAGCATTCTATTGTCAATTGTACACCCTTTTGCTCATTTTGGGTTTTATGTTAAAAATGCTAGATTTAGGTGTGGTAATGTGTGTGATGGATTGGTATGTTGGAGGTGATTTAAATGTGCTAAATGAAGGGGTGGGATACCCATTTTCTGCAGGTTAAGATGTGTGAGAAGAATTAAGGGCTTGATGGTATGTTGGAGGTGATTTAAATGTGCTAAATGAAGGGGTGGGATACCCATTTTCTGCAGGTGAAGACGTGTGAGAAGAATTAAGGGCTTGAAAGCCCATTTTAATGGGATTGTTCTATGGTGATGGAGGCCCGGGTGTGGGCTAATTGTGGGACTGATTGTAGGGACATTCTACATGCATATTGGAGGGTAAATTGAGGACTTATTATGAGGGTCATTGGGGAGCAAATGTACCTCTCATAGATGGCATGATTTGTGTACAATGTACAAACTAACCGAATCCAGTTGATGTTGGACCTGGGCTATGCATCCTTTTGACTTAAATGAAATTAATTACCCAACCATACATCACCTGGAGTTCGAGTAGAGTTGTTAGGTACACAAGTTGCCATCATTGACCTAGGCATGGCTTGTAAATCTTCCTTGGCCTTCGGGTTTGCATACTTCGCATTGTTATTACATTGTTTATGACTTTTTAGCGTTTGTACCCTGTATTGGTATTGTATGGACTGTGTTGAGGCTTGGCTTGGTGTTTGGGATACCGGAGGACTACTCATTGTGGGTATGGATTTATGGTTGTGGACCGGATTATGTTGTGGAGTAGTTCCTCAATATTTGTATGGTATGGTATGTTTGGATTTAGCCAGCCCTTCACATTTGACTTAGGAACCTTGTCCGCGCACCACTAAGTTGGCCTATGTGTGGGTTGCGTTGGATCGGGGTTTTCTGGACGACTGCAGATCGATATTGGTATGGTACAAATGTACTTTCTGATTCTGGACTGGGTGTGATGCACCCTATGCGGCTTGACCAACCGTTCTGGACGGGGCCTTGTGCTCTATGACTCTGGACCGGGTGTGATGCACCCTATGGCGGACTGATCCACCGTTCTGGACAGGATGCCTAGCATCCGAAGACGATTTGGGCCACCGTATTCTGGGCCGGGTTTTACTCGGATATTGGCTTATGTGGTTGTGCGTAATTGTGTAGCTATGGATTAGGATTCCATTCTTTCTTATGCCTTTATTGTTCATCACTCTTATGATCATATATGTCTTTATTCCGTTTTGACATTGTATGTTATTGTGGTTTATGTTTATTCACTTGCCATCTACCGTTGTAGACTGATGTTGTAGTATTTGGTGCATAGGTACCGAGTCCTACCACCCCGAGGCGACGGAGGAGGGTGAAGCGCTACAAGCGCTTGAGCCAGGTGCTGAGTCCGAGTGGGGTGCAAATGATGGATATGGATCCATCTAGACCTGCACGCGAGTGACTAACATATTTTGAGATCTTAATGCTTTTCATTATTATTCTTTTGGCAGCCTAAGTTTTTGGTGGGCTTGCATTTAACATATTTGGTATAAACTTTTAAACTTTGAACTCAAATTCTAAACTTTACACCCCTTTTTATGTGCAATACTCTGATTATTTTGATAATGCCAACTGCTAGATATTGCTTCCGCAGGTATTTGTGTTGTTATGAAATGTTAAACTCACCGCGGACTAAAGATCCTGTGGTAAATTGATTAGGAGCCATGTGTTATGATGATTACAGGAAAAAAAAAATTATTGGCCCTAATCTCACGAAACCCCAGGTTAATATTGGGGGGGTCGTGACAGTTGGTATCAGAGACTTGCATGTTTCTAGGAAATAAAAATGGATAGAAACAATAGGACGCGTGTGAGGATTTCGATTTTTCGTTAAATGGATTTTACCTGCTTTGTGTGTAAAGTCTATAGAGTTGCTTTCTAGCATAGGTTTGATAGGTATCTAACCTTCCCAGTTCTTTTGTAGACTATGGCTCATCAGGGGCGCCGGTCCCAGGATAACAATGGGGATGATTTTAATTCCTTAGATCCGCGCTTTAATCAGTTACTCCAAGCTCTTGTCCAAGCTCAGAATGCTCATACCGCACAGATGAGAGCCTTAGAGGCAGAAAGGGCTGCAGAAAGACAGCAAGCTAGAGAGGAAAGAGCTGCTGATCAGGCTAGAGCTGATGAAGACAAGGTTGTTTTTCAAGCTCAATTACTAGCCGCCGCTGGAAGAGCCAGAGAGCCAATTCAGGTCATTCTACCACCCAAAGAAGTTGATCCAAATGACTTGTTTGAAAAATTCAGCAAGAGGTTCCCACCTGAGTTTGATAGTTCAGGGGACCCAATGTATGCAGACGAATTCATAGCACAATTAGAGAAGATTTTTGCTGTTTTCAGGTGTACTCAAAAGCAACAAGTTGAGTTAGCTGCCTACCGGCTTAGTGGGATTGCTCGCCAATGGTGGGATACTGAGAAAGCTGTAATTCATGCAGACACAGTGGTAGAGGCTGAGGCATGGGGAACTTTCTTGAAAGAGTTCCTTGACAAGTTCGTTCCAGAATACTTGAGAGATCAGTGGAGGAAAGATTTTCAGAACCTAACGCAGGGCACCATGACAGTTCAAGAATATGAGTACCAGTTTATTAAGCTATCTCGTTACGCTCCCACGCTTATCACACCAACAGCGGAGAAGATCAGGAGGTTTGTTGATGGCTTGTTCGGAGACCTTACAATGATGATGGGGCGCCAGCAGAGGGAAGTTTTTGCAGAAACAGTGAAGGATGCATATTGGGCAGAAGGACAACTTAAAAAGAGAATAGCAGAATTGACTCTTTTGGGCCAACGTTGGCCAGGGCAGCCGCAATATCAATCTAAGCAACCTTCAGGACAGAGTCAGCATAAGAAACAGAAATTTCAATCTCAGAGTTCCAATAGTCATAGTTTCAGCAGTCAAAGATATCAGTGTGAGAGATGCGGGAACAATCACCCAGACGGAGAAATGCCATTGGGAGACAGGGAGTTGCTTTAAATGTGGGCATACCGGGCATAGAGCTCGTGAGTGCCCCACCACTAACAGTAGTGCGCTTTCAACAGCACAGTCTGCAGCACCTCGAGCTCCTGTGCAGCAGCAACCTTGGAGGCCAGCACACCAGCCCTACCAGCAGCCACCTCGGGCCCCGCAGCAACAGCAATCTCGACCACCTACACCACAGGGATCGCAGTTTAGGGGATTCGCCCCTCAGCATTAGCAGTTCAAGCCAACAATACAGCATGGTCAGGGACAGTTTAGGGGCCAGCAAAGGCAGCAACAATAAAAAAGTCAGCAGCGACCTCAAAAGACAGCACCAATTCAGCAATCCAGGCCACAACAGACGGGTCGAGTTTATGCACTGACGCATGAGGATGCAGATGCCTCCGTAGACGTGGTGGAAGGTATACTTCTCATCTCCAACGTAGAGGCTATTATATTTGATCCTGGCTCCACTCATTCATTTGTATCTCATGCATTCGCTAAATGTTTGCAAGGAGAGGTAGCTCGGTTAGATTTTAACCTTGTGGTTAGTACACCTGTGGGTGGACAAGTCAAGTGTCACCAATATTTTCCGGGTATCCGAGTTCAAATTGGAGAATTTGTTTTACCCGCAGACCTTATTATCCTCATGATGAATGACTTTGACGTCATATTGGGCATGGATTGGTTATCTACCTATAGAGCGATAATGAATTGTTATTCCAAGACAGTGAAGTTGCAGGTTAATTCAGATATTGTCGAGTTTGTTGGGCAGCGCAAACAGATGCATGCGAGTAAAATATCAGCCTTGAGGGCAAATAGTTTGTTGAGGAGTGGTTGTGGAGGATACTTGGCGTTTATCACGGAGGATAAACAGTCCAAAGAGGTGGAGGATATACCCAGATACCGGTAGTTTGTGAGTTCCCGGATGTATTTCCAGAGGAGATTCCAGGCTTACCACCAATTAGAGAGGTTGACTTCACGATCGAGCTAGTTCCGGGGACAGCGCCGATCTCGAAAGCTCCATACAGAATGGCACCAGCAGAACTGAGGGAATTGAAAATTCAGTTGCAAGACTTGTTGGATAAAGGCTTTATAAGGCCTAGTGTGTCACCATGGCGAGCACCAGTACTCTTTGTGAAGAAGAAAGACGGTTCTATGAGGATGTGCATTGATTATAGGCAACTGAATCAGGTCACGATCAAGAATAAATATCCACTCCCTAGGATGGATGAGTTGTTTGATCAGCTTCAGGGAGCTGAATTCTTTTCGAAGATTGACTTGAGATCAGGCTATCATCAGCTCAGGGTTAGAGAGCAGGACATTCAGAAGATAGCATTGAGGACTAGATATGGCCACTATGAGTTTCTAGTGATGCCTTTTGGATTGACGAATGCTCCTGGAGTCTTCATGGCATTGATGAACAAGATCTTCGCTCCATTTCTTGATCAGTTTACGGTTGTGTTTATAGATGATGTGTTGGTTTATTCCAAGTCTCGAGAGGAGCATGAGCAACATTTGAGGACAGCATTGCAAACATTGAGGAATCATCAACTTTATGCCAAACTAAGCAAGTGTGAATTTTGGTTGGAGCAAGTGGTTTTCTTGGGTCATATTATCAGCAAGGAAGGCTTAGCAGTGGATCCCACAAAGATAGATGCAGTGGTTAAGTGGAAAAGTCCGACGTCAGTGTCTGAGATCCGTAGTTTCTTGGGTTTGGCTGGTTATTATAGGAGGTTCGTGAAAGGATTTTCTACAATTGCAGCACCACTGACTAAGTTGACACGAGAAGATGTACCTTTTGTATGGACTGAGGAGTGCGAGGTTAGCTTTCAGGAGTTGAAGAGCAAACTAACTACAGCTCCAGTGTTAACACTTCCTACAAAGGATGGCAAATTTGTGATCTACACAGATGCTTCAGGAGTTGGATTGGGTTGTGTACTTATGCAAGATGAAAAAGTGGTGGCCTATGGGTCCAGACAACTTAAGGAACATGAGAAAAAGTATTCTACTCATGATCTTGAGCTTGCAGCAGTGGTTTTCGCTTTGAAGATGTGGCGACACTACTTGTACGGGGAGAAGTTTGAGGTTCACTCGGATCACCGCAGTCTCCAGTACTTGTTTACACAGCCAGAGCTTAACATGAGGCAAACTCGGTGGATGGAATACATAAAAGATTTCGACTTTCCGATCAAATATCACCCCGGGAAAGCAAATGTAGTGGCTGATGCATTAAGCAGAAGAGCAGCGACCAATGCATGCATGAGAGTTGAGTGGTCATGGGCAGAGATTTTCTTGGATATGGGAGTAGATTTGCAGCCATCCGGTGTTAAGGTTCTATTGGCCAGCATGTTTGTTTGGGAACCAGAAATTTTGAGCAGGATTAAGAACAGGCAGTCAGAGGATCCAGAGTTAGTTAGAGTGATTGAACAGATTGATAGCAGGCCAGACTTCAGATTGATAGAGGGTGTTTTGTATTTTCAGGATAGATTGTGTGTGCCAAACATAGAAGAGCTAAAGAATGAGATATTGACAGAGGCACATCATTCTCGTTTCACCATTCACCCAGGTAGCATGAAGATGTATCAGAATCTGCGTAGCTATTATTGGTGGAACAACATGAAAAAGGAAATTGCAGGGTTTGTTTCAAGGTGCTTAGTATGCCAGCAGGTCAAGGCAGAGCACAAGAGACCCCCAGGACTTTTGAAACAGTTGGCAGTTCCGGATTGGAAATGGGAGCATATTACGATGGACTTTATCTTAGGATTGCCACCGATGCATAATAAGGACAGTATTTGGGTCATAGTTGATAGATTGACCAAAGTTGCTCACTTTCTTCCTATGAGCCTAAAAACACCAAGGGACGAGTTGGCTAAGATGTATATGGATGAAATCGTCAGGTTGCACGGTGTTCCAGTCTCAATTGTCTCAGACAGAGATCCGAGGTTTCTAGGCAAGTTTTGGACTAGGCTTCAGAATGCTTTGGGTACTACTTTGAGCTTTAGCACTGCATATCATCCTCAGACAGATGGACAGACAGAGAGGACCAATCAGACATTGGAGGATATGTTACGAGCTTGTGTATTGGATTTTGGGAAAGATTGGCCGAAAAGTCTTCCCTTATGTGAATTTGCTTATAACAATAGCTATCACTCCAGCATTGGCATGGCACCTTTCGAAGCTTTGTACGGGCGTAGATGCAGGACTCCGATATGTTGGGAAGAGGTTGGTGTTAGGAGTTTCCACGGTCCTTCCATTGTCAGCGATACCAGTGAGAAAGTGAAGCAAATTCATGATAGACTGAAAGTGGCCAGGAGCAGACAGAAGAGTTTTGCTGATTTGAAGAGAAGAGATCATGAGTTTGAGGTTGGTGACCATGTATTTCTAAAGGTGTCACCTATTAGAGGAACGTTGAGATTTGGACAGAAGGGCAAATTGTCTCGTAGATTCGTCGGCCCTTTTGAGATCTTAGAGAGAGTGGGGGAAGTTGCCTACAGATTGGCTCTTCTAGCAGAGTTGGCAGGGGTTCACAATGTCTTCCATATCTCGATGTTGAAGAAATATGTAGCAGATCCTTCGCATGTTCTTCAGTATGAGCCACTAGAACTTCAGCCAGATGCTACTTATGTGGAGCGACCTTTGCAGATCATAGATACGAAGGAGCAGATTTTGAGGACGTGGACGATTCCCTAGGTGAAGGTTCATTGGGAACACCACAGTCCAAGGGAAGCCACTTGGGAGCTTAGAGACCAAGTTAAGAGCCAGTACCCGGATCTTCTTCCAGAGGTACGTTAGGCATTTGGAGGACCAAATGTCCTAAGGGGGAAGGAATGTAACGTTCCGCACCTTAATTATACTATTATTATAGATTAAGTTGTATTATAGCTAAATAAGCCATTAGAGTCTAAGCGTGTCCGTTTTAGCATTAGGATCGTGTGTGCGCAGTTTTATTGGGTTTCGAGTCTGTCTAAACTTCGTAGGGGGTAGTTACTAATTTTAGGAAGTGTAGAGGCCTTTTTCGTAGCTTTTGCAAATTGTGAGGTTTGGGCTCATGGGGTAGCTCTCCTAATTCCATTAGCCTTATCCTTTTATCTGAACCGATTTAGACCCATCTTGTCTACCAAATACCTCATTTTCTAAAATTAAGCCTTTTTATGGAAAAATACCCAAAAACCCATTAAAATAGGACAAAATTTCTCTTCCTCGAAACCATGCCAATAGTATAGTCATTGGGAAGCTAATTTTATTTCATGAACAGTGGCGCTGACAGTAACTCAATCCGACTTATGGTTCACAAGTTATGGACAAAACAAGTTTTAGCCAAGTTATTAATATGAGTGGCAGTTTTGTAATTTTACTTAAATTCCCAACCCATTTCCTTTCTCACTCGTTTCACTCCCTCACTCGTTTCACTCCCCCCCCCCCATCTAGAGACGAACCTCTCTCCTCCCTGTTCTTTCTTTTCTTTTCATTCTCTTTTCTCTCTTCACTCTCATTTCTGATCTCTCACTCCCTCTCACCAAACAGCAAGCTCATCTCGCCTCTCCACTCTCGATCTCGATCACCCACCCAAGATTCGGACTCCCCCTTGTCTGGCAACCACCACCACCACCCACTCCCTCTTCCCTTCTTTCCTTCTTTTTCTATTTTCCTTATTTCCCCCTTTTCCCATTTCCTTCCTTCTTGCTGCCACCGCCGGGATCCACGCCTACCGCCGCCACCGGAGCTTCTCCTTCTCCTTCCATCTTCCTCCTCAAGGTGTCATCTTCCCAAGGAACCCATTTTCCAAGTTTTCCCCCAAACCAAACAACCCTAGGTAAGGTTTTCCTCCCCCATAAACTAGGTCATTAGAGTTTTAACTAAAATAGATTTTTGGCATGCTCATTAGCTTCTCTTAATCATTTTTGTATGTTTGATTTGAGTTGGGTTTGGATTTTCTTGTGTTTGAGCTTCTTTGGGGTTTCTTTGGTGAGCAAGGCATACCCTATTTTACCCTCTTCATCTAAGGCAAGTGGATTAACATATTTCAATAATGATGTGCAAGTATATTTGATTGATTCTAGCATTCTATTGTCAATTGTACACCCTTTTGCTCATTTTGGGTTTTATGTTAAAAATGCTAGATTTATGTGTGGTCATGTGTGTGATGGATTGGTATGTTGGAGGTGATTTAAATGTGCTAAGTGAAGGGGTGGGATACCCATTTTCTGCAGGTTAAGATGTGTGAGAAGAATTAAGGGCTTGATGGTATGTTGGAGGTGATTTAAATGTGCTAAATGAAGGGGTGGGATACCCATTTTCTGCAGGTGAAGACGTGTGAGAAGAATTAAGGGCTTGAAAGCCCATTTTAATGGGATTGTTCTATGGTGATGGAGGCCCGGGTGTGGGCTAATTGTGGGACTGATTGTAGGGACATTCTACATGCATATTGGAGGGTAAATTGAGGACTTATTATGAGGGTCACTGGGGAGCAAATGTACCTCTCATAGATGGTATGATTTGTGTACAATGTACAAACTAATCGAATCCAGTTGATGTTGGACCTGGGCTATGCATCCTTTTGACTTAAATGAAATTAATTACCCAACCATACATCACCTGGAGTTCGAGTAGAGTTGTTAGGTACACAAGTTGCCATCATTGACCTAGGCATGGCTTGTAAATCTTCCTTGGCCTTCGGGTTTGCATACTTCGCATTGTTATTACATTGTTTATGACTTTTTAGCGATTGTACCCTGTATTGGTATTGTATGGACTGTGTTGAGGCTTGGCTTGGTGTTTGGGATACCGGAGGACTACTCATTGTGGGTATGGATTTATGGTTGTGGACCGGATTATGTTGTGGAGTAGTTCCTCAATATTTGTATGGTATGGTATGTTTGGATTTAGCCAGCCCTTCACATTTGACTTAGGAACCTTGTCTGCGCACCACTAAGTCGGCCTATGTGTGGGTTGTGTTGGATCGGGGTTTTCTGGACGACTGCAGATCGATATTGGTATGGTACAAATGTACTTTCTGATTCTGGACTGGGTGTGATGCACCCTATGGCGGCTTGACCAACCGTTCTGGACGGGGCCTTGTGCTCTATGACTCTGGACTGGGTGTGATGCACCCTATGGCGGACTGATCCACCGTTCTGGACAGGATGCCTAGCATCCGAAGACGATTTGGGCCACCGTATTCTAGGCCGGGTTTTACTCGGATATTGGCTTATGTGGTTGTGCGTAATTGTGTAGCTATGGATTAGGATTCCATTCTTTCTTATGCCTTTATTGTTCATCACTCTTATGATCATATATGTCTTTATTCCATTTTGACATTGTATATTATTGTGGTTTATGTTTATTCACTTGCCATCTACCGTTGTAGACTGATGTTGTAGTATTTGGTGCATAGGTACCGAGTCCGACCACCACATGGCGACGGAGGAGGGTGAAGCGCTACAAGCACTTGAGCCAAGTGCTGAGTCCGAGTGGGGTGCAAATGATGGATATGGATCCATCTAGACCTACGCGAGTGACTAACATATTTTGAGATCTTAATGCTTTTCATTATTATTCTTTTGGCAGCCTAAGTTTTTGGTGGGCTTGCATTTAACATATTTGGTATAAACTTTTAAACTTTGAACTCAAATTCTAAACTTTACACCCCTTTTTATGTGCAATACTCTGATTATTTTGATAATGCCAACTGCTAGATATTGCTTCCGCAGGTATTTGTGTTGTTATCAAATGTTAAACTCACTGCGGACTAAAGATCCTATGGTAAATTGATTAGGAGCCATGTGTCATGATGATTACAGGAAAAAAAAAATTATTGGCCCTAATCTCACGAAACCCCAGGTTAATATTGGGGGGGGTTGTGACACCCGCCCTCACCCAGCGCCCAGCAAACTGCCCGACGTGCCCAGCGGGCAGCACAATGACTTGCCCGACGTGCTCGCCCGCACAAAAGGGGCTGCCAAAACCAATTTCCCGCCCGGTTGGAACAAATGGCCGCGACCGATGGAATGCACGCTGCGCGCCCGCCCGCCACGGTGGGCACGTCCAACAAACCGAAGGACCGACCGTGGCCGTTCCTTACACGATAGCCACCGCACACTGTATAGTAGGGGCTACGGAAATTGATTCCTCACGCGCAGGGTATAAACGGCCAGAAATGAGTACAGGTAGGCGCCGGGCGCCCGCCCTCACCTAGCGCCCAGCAAACTGCCCGACGTGCCCAGCAGGCATCACAACAACATGCCCGACGTGCCCGGCTGCACAGGAGGGGCTGCCAAAACCGATTTCCCACCCGGTTGGAACAAATGGCCGCGACCGATGGAAGGCACAATGCGCGCGCGCCCGCCACGGTGGGCACGTCCAACAAACCGAAGGACCGACCGGAGTCGTTCCTTACCCGATAGGCACCGAACATTGTATAGTAGGGGCTACGGAAATTGTTTCCTCACGCGCGGGGTATAAACGGCCGGAAATGAGTACAGGCAGGCGCCGGGCGCCCGCCCTCACCCGGTGCCCAGCAAACTGCCCGACGTGCCCAGCCACACAGGAGGGGCT
>JASUAD010000008.1:830000-842500 GCA_037013555.1 Sextonia rubra
CCCACGACAGCCACCATCTGCATGGCTAGCTGCCCAGCGGCTTGGACGGCATCTTTACCTACCCAACGCGCACGGCCCAACGCATGAGGGTCAGCCGAGTCTGATTTCCCGCAAACTCGGAACAAAAGGCCAGGACGAAGGCGGAGCATGCTGCGCACGCCAGGCAACAGCCATGCGCACGGCTGGCTGCCCGATGGCCTGCCCCGCATCCCTACGCATCCAACATGCACCGGGCAACGAATGAGGTTCCACCAATCTGATTTCCCACCACCTGGGAATAGCAGGCCAGGACCGATGCCAGGCACGCAGCGCGCCTCCGACAGCACCCATCTGCATAGCTAACTGCCCAGCGGCCTGACCGACATCCTCGCTCAACCAACCTACACGGCCCAACGAATGAGGGTCTGCCCAATCTGATTTCCCACGAACTCGGAACAAAAGGCCAGGACAGAGGCAGAGCACGCTGTGCGCGCCCGACAGCAGCCGTGTGCACGGCTGACTGCCCAACGGCCTGACCCGCAATCTTACCTTGCCAACATGCACCGGGCATCGAATTAGGGTCGGCCAAAGCTTATTTCCCACCTACTCGGAACAAAAGGCCGGGACCGATGACGGGCACGCAGCGAGCCCCCGGCAGCCTCCATCTGCATGGCAAACTGCCCAGCGGCCTGGCCGGCTCCCTCACATAGCCAACGTGCACGGCCCAAAGCATGAGGGTCAGCCAAATCTGATTTCCCACAAACTCGGAACAAAAGGCCAGGACGGTGGCAGAGCATGTTGCGCGCCAGACAGCAGCCATGTGCACGGCTGACTGCCCAACGGCCTGCCCACCTTGGAAAAACAGGTCGGGAACGATGCCGGCACGCAGCGCGCTCCCGACAGCACCCATCCTCACAGCTAGCTGCCCAGCGGCCAGACCGACATCCTTACTCAACCGACCTGCACGGCCCAACGCATGGGCGTCAGCCCAATCTGATTTCCCACTAACTCGGAACCAAAGGCCGGGACAGAGGCAGGGCACGCTGCGCTCGCCCAACTGCAGCCATGTGCACGGCTGACTGCCCAACGGCCTGACCCGCATCCTTACCCAACCAACATGCACCGGGCAACGATTGAGGGTCTGCCAAATCTGATTTCCCGCCAACTCGGGACAAAAGGCCAGGACCGATGACGGGCAAGCACCGCGCCCCCGACAGCCACCATCTGAATGGCTAGCTGCCTAGTGGCCTGGCCGGCATCCTCACCTACCCAACGCGCGCGGCCCAACGCATGAAGGTCAGCTGAGTCTGATATCCCACAAACTCGGAACAAAGGGCCAGGACGGAAGCCGAGCATGCTGCGCGCGCCAGGCAGCAGCCATGCGCATGGCTGACTGCCCAACGGCCTGCCCCGCATCCCTACCCTTCCAACATGCACCAGGCAACGAATGGGGGTCTGCCAAATCTAATTTCCCACCACCTTGGAACAAAGGCCGGGACCGATGCCAGGCACGCAGCGCACGCCCGACAGCAGCCGATGAGGGTCTGCCAAAGCTGTTTTCCCACCTCCTTGGAACAAAAGGCCAGGACCGATGCCAGGCACGCAGCGCGCGGCCAACAGCAGCCATCTACATAGCCAACTGCCTAGCAGCCTGACCGACATCCTTACCCAGCCTACACGACCCAAACGCATGAGGGTCGGCCCAATCTGATTTCCCACAAACTCGGAATAAACGGCTGCGACAGAGGCAGAGCACGCTGCGTGCGCCCCACTGCAGCCTTCGCACGGCTGACTGCCCAACAGCCGGACCCGCAACCTATACCTGTCCAACATGAATCAGGCATCGAATGAGGGTCTGCCAAAATCTTATTTCCCACCAAGACGGAACAAAGGGCCGAAACCGATGACAGGCACGCAGCTGGCGACCGACCGCAGCCATCTACACGGCTAACTGCCCAGAGGCCTTGTCGGCTTCCTTACTAACCCAACATGCGCGGCCCAACACATGAGGGTCTGCCAAATTTGATTTCCCACAAAGTTGGAACAAGAGGCCGGGACAGACGCAGAGCATGCTGCGCGCACGACCGCAACAATGTGCACGGTTGACTGCCCAACGGCCTGACGCGCATCCTTACCTAGCCCACATGGACCGGGCAACGAATGAGGGTCTGCCAAATCTGATTTCTCACCACCTTGGAACAAAAGGCCGGGACCGATGCCTGGCACGCAACGCGCGCCCAACTGCAGCCACCTGCATAGCTGACTGCCCAACGGCCAGGCAGACATCCTTACTCACACAACGTGCACAGCCTAATGCAGGCGGGCCAGCCAAATCGGATTTCCCACAAACTCGGAACCAAAGGCCGCGACAGAGGTGGCGCACGCTGCGCGTACCCAGTGGCCTCGATGGCATTCCTCACTACTTCATGCCAAATCTGATTTCCCACAAACTCGGAACCAAAAGCCGGGACAGAGGCAGGGCACGCTGCGCTCGCCCAACTGCAGCCATGTGCACGGCTGACTGCCCAACGGCCTGACCCGTATCCGTACCCGGCCAACATGCACCGGGCAACGATTGAGGGTCTGCCAAATCTGATTTCCCACCACCTCGGAACAAAAGGCCAGGATCGATGCCAGGCACGCAGCGCGCCAGACAGCAGCAATCTGCACAGCTAATAGCCCAGCGGCTAGACCAACATCCTTACTCGCCCCACATGCACGCCCCAATGCATGGGGATATGCCAAATCTGATTTCCCACGTATTCGGAACCGAAGGCCGGTACACGGGCAGAGTAGGCTGCGTGCGCCCAGCGGCCACTGACAGCCCAACGGCATAACCATCATCCTTACTTAGCCAACACGCACGGGATACCGCATGGGGGCCTGCCATATCCGATTTTCAACCAGCTTGGAACAAAGGCCAGGAACCAACGCCGAGCACGCAGCGCGCGCGACAGCTGCCCGCCAAACGGCCCGCCTGGCACGCTGTGAACAATGCGGGAGGGGCTGCGGAAATTGATTCCCCACGCGCGGGGTATAAATGGCCAGAAACGAGTACAGGCAAGCCGCGCACGCTCGCCCGCACCCGGGCGCACAGCAAACTGCCCGACGTGGCCGACAGGCAGCGCAGTTTGCTGTGCACGTGGCTGCGGGCGGGCGAGCAGGGCTTGCCCGTACTCATTTCTAGCTGTTTATACTCCGCATGCACGGCCCAACGCACGAGGATCTGCCAAATCTGATTTCCCACATACTCGGAACCAAAGGCCGGGACACAGGCTGAGCACGCTGCGCGCGCCCAGCGGCCACTGACTGCCCAACGGCATGACCATCATCCAACACACACGGAGCACCGTATGGGGGCCTGCCATATCCGATTTCCGACCAGCTTGGAACAAAAGGCAGGAACCGAGGCCAGGCGCGCAGCGCGCGCGCGACAGCTGCCCTTGCAACGGCCCGACCAGCATGCTGCGAACAATGTGGGAGGGGCTGCGGAAATTGATTCCCCACGCGCGGGGTATAAACGGCCAGAAACCATTACAGGCAAGCCGCGCGCGCCCGCCCACACCCTGGCGCACAGAAAACTGCCCGACGTGGCCGACAGGCAGCGCAGTTTGCTGTGCGCGTTGCTCTGCGGGCTGGCGGGCAGGCGCGCGGGGATTGCCTGTACTGGTTTCTAGCCATTTATACCCCGCGCGTGGGGAATCAATTTCCGCAGCCCCCCAAACCCTATATAGTATAAAAACACGCCCGCGCGCGCCGCACCGCACTTAGCACTTGGCACTTGGCACTTAAAAATTTGAAAGCGAGCAACCGGGCAGCAGAGGCTAGGCGTGCAACCCGCACCTTTTTCCCCACGTGGAATCGGCAGCCTAGGCTAGCCAACGTGCCCAGCGCACCAGCAGAGGGTCCGCCAACTCGGACTTCACACCAACATAGGGCAAAGGGTCGGAACCGTGGCAGGGGACCCAGCGCACGCCCGCCCGCACCCACGCGCACGGCTGACTGCCCAACGGCCTGCCCAGCATCCCCATTTAGCCAACAGGCACGGGGCAATGTATGAGGAACTGCCCAATCGGCTTTCCCACCAATTTTATGCAAAAGGCAGGGACCGAGGCTAGGCATGCAGACGGCGCGCTCGCCAGCAGCCCTGTGCACTGCTTACTGCCAAATCTGATTTCCCACCACCTTGGAACACGAGGCAGAGGCCGTTGCCAGGCACGCAGCCCGCCCAGCGCGCGCCCGCAGCGACATGGGGCAAAGGGCGGGAACCGTGGCAGGGCACCCAGCGCGCGCCCGCCCGCACCCACGTGCACGGCTGACTGCCCAACGGCCCGCCCAGCGTCCCCACTTAGCCAATAGGTACATTGCCCAACGGGCTTTCCCACCAATTTTATGCAAAAGGCAGGGCCGAGGCTTGGCACGCAGAGTGCGCGCCCGTCAGCAGCCCTGTGCACAGCTAACTGCCGAATCTGATTTCCCACCACCTTGGAACACGAGGCAGAGGCCGTTGCCAGGCACCCAGCCCGCCCAGCGCGTGCCTGCAACGACATGGGGCAAAGGGCCGGAACCATGACAAGGCACCCAGCGCGCGCCCGCCCGCACCCACGCGCACGGCTGACTGCCCAACGGCCTGCCCAGCGTCCCCACTTAGCCAACAGGCGCGGGGCAACGTATGAGGGCCTGCCCAACCGGCTTTCCCACCGATTTTATGTAAAAGGCAGGGACCGAGGCTAGGCACGCAGAGCGCGCGCCCGCCAGCAGCCCTGTGCACAGCTAACTGCCGAATCTGATTTCGCACCACCTTGGAACACGAGGCAGAGGCCGTTGCCAGGCACGCAGCCTGCCTTGTGCGCGCCCGCAGCGCGCGCCCGACAGCAGCCATCTGCCCAGCGGGAAGACAGGCGTTCTCCCTAACCGAACACGCACGGCCCACCGCATGAGGGCCTGCCAAATCAGATATCCCACAAAGTCGGAACAAAAGGCAGGGACAGAGGCAGAGCGCGCAGCGCGCGGCCGACAATAGACCTGCGCGCCACTGCCCGCCCAACGGCCCGACCGGCATGCCAAGAACAATGTGGGAGAGGCTACGGAAACTGATTCCCCACGCGCGGGGTATGAACGGCCAGAAATGAGTACAGGCAAGCACTGCGCCGCCGCCCGCACCCAGGCGCCCAGCAAACTGCCCGACGTGCCCAGCAGGCAGCACAGCAACGTGCCCGACACGCCCGCCCGCACATGACGGGCTGCCAGAACCGATTTCCTACATGGTTGGAACAAATGGCCGAAACCGATGGAAGGCACGCTGCGCGAGGGCCCGCCACGATAGGCGCGCCCAACAAACCGAAGGACCGACCGGGGTCGTTCTTTACCCAATAGGCACCGCACATAGTATAGGAGGGGCTACGGAAATTGATTCCTCGCGCGCGGGGTATAAACGGCCAGAAATGAGTACAGGCAAGCACCGCGCGCCCGCCCGCACCCAGGCGCCCAGCAAACCGCCCGAGGTGCCCAGCAGGCGGTACAGCAACGTGCCCGACGTGCCCGCCCGCACAAGAGGGATTGCTAGAACCGGTTTCCCACCCGGTTGGAACAAATAGCGGCGACCGATGGAAGCACGCTGTGCGCGCGCCTGCCACGGTGGGCACGGCCAACAAACCGAAGGACCGACCGTGGTCGTTCCTTACCCGATAGGCAACGCACACTGTGTAGGAGGGGCTACGGAAATTGGTTCCTCACGCGCGGGGTATAAACGTCCGAAAATGAGTACAGGCAGTCGCCGGGCGCCTGCCCTCACCCAGCACCCAGCAAACTGCCCGACGTGCCCAGCAGGCATCACAACAACTTGCCCGACGTGCCCGGCCGCATAGGAGGGGCGGCCAAAACCGATTTCCCACCCGGTTGGTACAAATGGCTGCGACCGATGGAAGGCACGCTGCGCGCGCGACCGCCACGGTGGGCACGTCCAACAAACCGAAGGACCGACCGTGGTCGTTCCTTACCCGACAGGCACCGCACACTGTATAGTAGGGGCTACGGAAATTGATTCCTCACGCGCGGGGTATAAACGGCCAGAAATGAGTACAGGCGGCCGCCCTCACCCAACGCCCAGCAAACTGCCCGACGTGCCTAGCGAGTAGCACAATGACTTGCCCGACGTGCTCGCCCGCACAAAAGGGGCTGCCAAAACCGATTTCCCACCCGGTTGGAACAAATGGCCGCGGCCGATGGAATGCACGCTGCGCGCGCACCCGCCACGGTGGGAACGTCCAACAAACCGAAGGACCGACCGCGGTCGTTCCTTACCCGATAGCCACCGCACACTGTATAGTAGGGGCTGTGGAAATTGATTCCTCGCCCGTGGGGTATAAACGGCCAGAAATGAGTACAGGCAGGTGCCGGGCGCCCGCCCTCACCCAGCGCCCAGCAAACTGCCCGACGTGCCCAGCGGGCATCACAACAACTTGCCCGACGTGCCCGGCCGCACAGGAGGGGCTGCCAAAACCGATTTCCCACCCAGTTGGAACAAATGGCCGCGACCGATGGAATGCACGCTGCGCGCGCGCCCGCCACGGTGGGCACGTCCAACAAACCGAAGGACCGACCGTGGTCGTTCCTTACCCGATAGCCACCGCACATTGTATAGTAGGGGCTGCGGAAATTGATTCCTCACGCGCGAAGTATAAACGGCCAGAAATGAGTACAGGCAGGCGCTGGGCGCCCGCCCTCACCCAGCGCCCAGCAAACTGCCCGACGTGCCCAGCGGGCATCACAACAACTTGCCCGACGGGCCCGGCCGCACAGGAGGGGCTGCCAAAACCGATTTCCCACCCGGTTTGAACAAATGGCCGCGACCGATGGAAGGCACGCTACGCTCGCGCCCGCCACGGTGGGCACGTCCAACAAACCGAAGGACCGACCGGAGTCATTCCTTAGCCGATAGGCACCGCACATTGTATAATAGGGGCTACGGAAATTGATTCCTCACGCGCGGGGTATAAACGGCTAGAAATGAGTACAGGCAGGCGCCAGGCGCCCGCCCTCACCCGGCACCCTGCAAACTGCCCGACGTGCCCAGCGGGCAGCACAACAACTTGCCCGACGTGCTCGCCCGCACAGATGGGGCTGCCAAAACCAATTTCCCACCCGGTTGGAACAAATGGCCGCGACCGATGGAATGAACACTGCGCGCGCGACCGCGACGGTGGGCACGTCCAACAAAACGAAGGACCGACCGTGGTCGTTCCTTACCCGATAGGCACCGCACACAGTATAGTAGGGGCTACGGAAATTGATTTTTCACGCGGGGGGCATAAACAGCCAGAAATGAGTGCAGGAAAGCGCCGGGCGCCCGCCCTCACCCAGCTCCCAGCGCCCAGTAACTGCCCGCCGTGCCCAGCGGGCAGCACAACGACTTGCCCGACGTGCTTGCCCGCACAAAAGGGGCTGCCAAAACCGATTTCCCACCCGGTTGGACAAATGGACGCGACCGATGGAATGTACGCTGCGCGCGCGCCCGCCACGGTGGGCACGTCCAACAAACCGAAGGACCGACCGTGGTCGTTCCTTACCCGATAGGCAACGCACACAGTATAGTAGGGGCTACGGAAATTGATTTTTCACGCGGGGGGCATAAACGGCCAGAAATGAGTGCTGGCAGGCGCCGGGCGCCCGCCCTCACCTAGCGCCCAGCGCCCAGTAAACTGCCCGCCGTGCCCAGCGGGCAGCACAACGACTTGCCCGACGTGCTCGCCCGCACAAAAGGGGCTGCCAAAACCGATTTCCCACCCGGTTGGACAAATGGACGAGACCGATGGAATGTACGCTGCGCGCGCGCCCGCCACGGTGGGCACGTCCAACAAACCGAAGGACTGACCGTGGTCGTTCCTTGCCCGATAGCCACCGCACACTGTATAGTAGGGGCTATGGAAATTGATTCCTCACGAGCGGGGTATAAACGGCCAGAAATGAGTACCGGCAGGCGCCGGGCACCCGCCCTCACCCAGCGCCCAGCAAACTGCCCGACGTGCCCAGCGGGCATCACAACAACTTGCCCGACGTGCCCGTCCGCACAGGAGGGGCAGCCAAAACCGATTTCCCACCCGGTTGGAACAAACGGCTGTGACCGATGGAAGGCACGCTGCGCGCGCGCCCGCCACGGTGGGCACGTCCAACAAACCGAAGGACCGACCGGAGTCGTTCCTTAGCCGATAGGCACCGCACATTGTATAGTCGGGGCTACGGAAATTGATTCCTCACGCGCGGGGTATAAACGGCCAGAAATGAGTACAGGCAGGCGCCGGCGCCCGCCCTCACTCGGCGCCCAACAAACTGCCCGACGTGCCCAGCGGGCAGCACAACAACTTGCCCGACGTGCTCGCCCGCACAGATGGGGCTCCAAAACCGATTTCCCACCCGGTTGGAACAAATGGCCGCGACCGATGGAAGGCACGCTGCGCGCGCCCCCGCCACGGTGGGCACGTCCAACAAACCGAAGGACCGACCGGAGTCGTTCCTTAGCCGATAGGCACCGCACATTGTATAGTAGGGGCTACGGAAAATGATTCCTCACGCGCGGGGTATAAACGGCCAGAAATGAGTACAGCGCCCGCCCTCACCCGGCGCCCAGCAAACTGCCCGACGAGCCCAACGGGTAGCACAACAACTTGCCCGACGTGCTCGCCCGCACAAATGGGCCAGCCAAAACCGATTTCCCACCCGGTTGGAACAAATGGCCGCGACCGATGGAAGGCAAGCTGCGCTCGCGCCCGCCACGGTGGGCACGTCCAACAAACCGAAGGACCGACCGGAGTCGTTCCTTTGCCGATAGGCACCGCACACTGTATAGTAGGGGCTACGGAAATTGATTCCTCACACACGGGGTATAAACGGCCAGAAATGAGTATAGCGGGCGCCGGGCCCCCGCCCTCTCCCAGCGCCCAGCAAACTGCTCGACGTGCCCAGTGGGCAGCACAACGACTTGCCCGACGTGCTCGCCCGCACAAAAGGGCTTGCCAGAACCGATTTCCCACCCGGTTGGAACAAATGGCCGCGACCGATGGAAGGCACGCTGCGCGCGCCCCCGCCACGGTGGGCACGTCCAACAAACCGAAGGACCCACCGTGGTCGTTCCTTACCCGATAGCCACCGCACACTGTATAGTAGGGGCTACGGAAATTGATTCCTCACGCGCGGGGTATAAACGGCCAGAAATGAGTACAGGCAGGCGCCGGGCTCCCGCCCTCACCCAGCGCCCAGCAAACTGCCCGACGTGCCCAGCGGGCGTCACAACAACGTGCCCGACGTGCCCGGCCGCACAGGAGGGGATGCCAAAACCGATTTCCCACCCGATTGGAACAAATGGCCGCGATCGATAGAAGGCACGCTGCGCGCGCGCCCGCCACGGTGGGCACGTCCAACAAACCGAAGGACCGACTGGAGTCGTTCCTTAGCCGATAGGCACCGCACATTGTATAGTAGGGGCTACGGAAATTGATTCCTCACGCGCGGGGTATAAACGGCTAGAAATGAGTACAGGCAGGCGCCGGGCGCCCGCCCTCACCCGGTGTCCCGCAAACTGCCCGACGTGCCCAGCGGGCAGCACAACAACTTGCCCGACGTGCTCGCCCGCACAGATGGGGCTGCCAAAACCGATTTGCCACCCGGTTTGAACAATTGGCCGCGACCGATGGAATGCACACTGCGCGCGCGACCGCGACGATGGGCACGTCCAACAAACCGAAGGACCGACCGTGGTCGTTCCTTACCCGATAGGCACCGCACACAGTATAGTAGGGGCAACGGAAATTGATTTTTCACGCGGGGGGCATAAACGGCCAGAAATGAGTGCAGGTAGGCGCCGGGCGCCCGCCCTCATCCAGCATCCAGCGCCCAGTAAACTTCCCGCCGTGCCCAGCGGGCAGCACAACGACTTGCCCGACGTGCTCGCCCGCACAAAAGGGGCTGCCAAAACCGATTTCCCACCCGGTTGGACAAATGGACGCGACCGATGGAATGTACGCTGCGCGCGCGCTCGGCACAGTGGGCATGTCCAACAAACCGAAGGACCGACCGGAGTCGTCCCTTAGCCGATAGGCACCGTACATTGGATAGTAGGGGCTACGGAAATTTATTCCTCACGCGCGTGGTATAAACGGCCAGAAATGAGTACAAGTAGGCGCTGGGTGCCCGCCCTCATCCGTTGCCCAGCAAACTGCCCGACGTGCCCAGCGGGCAGCACAATAACTTGCCCGACGTGCTCGCCCGAACAAATGGGGCTACCAAAACCGATTTCACACCCGGTTGGAACAAATGGCCGCGACCAATGGAAGACACGGTGCGCGCGCGCCCGCCACGGTGGGCACGTCCAACAAACCGAAGCACCGACCGGAGTCGTTCCTTTGCCGATAGGCACCGCACACTGTATAGTAGGGGCTACGAAAATTGATTCCTCACGCGCGGGGTATAAACGGCCAGAAATGAGTACGGCGCCCGCCCTCACCCAGCGCCAAGCGAACTGCCCGACGTGCCCAGCGGGCAGTACAACGACTTCCCCGAGGTGCTCGCCCGCACAAAAGGGGCTGCCAAAACCGATTTCCCACCTGGTTGGAACAAATGGCCGCGACCGATGGAATGCACGGTCCGCGCGCGCCCGCCACGGTGGGCACGTCTAACAAACCGGAGGACCGACCGTGGTCATTTCTTACCTGATAGCCTCCGCACACTGTATAGTAGGGGCTACGGAAATTGATTCCTCACGCGCGGGGTATAAATGGCCAGAAATGAGTACAGGCAGGCGCCGGGCGCCCGCCCTCACCCAGCGCCCAGCAAACTGCCCGACGTGCCCAGCGGGCATCACAACAATGTGCCCGACGTGCCCGAGCGCACAGGAGGGGCTGTCAAAACCGATTTCCCACCCGGTTGGAAGAAATGGTCGCTACCGATGGAAGGCACGCTGCGCGCGGGCCCGCCACGGTGGGCACGTCCAACAAACCAAAGGACCGACTGGAGTCATTCCTTGGCCGATAGGCACTACACATTGTATAGTAGGGGCTACAGAAATTGATTCCTCACGCGCGGGGTATAAACGGCCAGAAATGAGTACAGGCAGGCGCCGGGCGCCCGCCCTCACCCGGCGCCCTGCAAACTGCCCGACGTGCCCAGCGGGCAGCACAACAACTTGCCCGACGTGCTCGCCCCCACAGATGGGCCTGCCAAAACCGATTTCCCACCCAGTTGGAACAAATGGCCGCGACCGATGGAATGCACACTGCCCGCGCGACCGCGACGGTGGGCACGTCCAACAAACCGAAGGACCGACCGTGGTCGTTCCTTACCCGATAGGCACCGCACACAGTATAGTAGGGGCTACGGAAATTGATTTTTCACGCGCGGGGCATAAACGGCCAGAAATGAGTGCAGGCAGGCGCCGGGCGCCCGCCCTCACCCAGCGCCCAGCGCCCAGTAAACTGCCCGCCGTACCCAGCGGGCAGCACAACTACTTGTCCGACGTGCTCGCCCGCACAAAAGGGGCTGCCAAAACCGATTTCCCACCCGGTTGGACAAATGGACGCGACCGATGGAATGTACGCTGCGCGCGCGCCCGCCACGGTGGACACGTCCAACAAACCGAAGGACCGAACGTGGTCGTTCCTTGCCCGATAGCCACCGCACACTGTCTAGTAGGGGCTACGGAAATTGATTCCTTACGAGCGGGGTATAAACGGCCAGAAATGCGTACAGGCAGGCGCCGGGCACCCGCCCTCACCCAGCGCCCAGCAAACTACCCAACGTGCCCAGCGGGCATCACAACAACTTGCCCGACGTGCCCGGCCGCACAGGAGGGGCAGCCAAAACCGATTTCCCACCCGGTTAGAACAAACGGCTGTGACCGATGGAAGGCACGCTGCGCGCGCGCCCGCCACGGTGGGCACATCCAACAAACCGAAGGACCGACCGGAGTCGTTCCTTAGCCGATAGGCACCGCACATTGTAAAGTGGAGGCTACGGAAATTGATTCCTCACGCACGGGGTATAAACGGCCAGAAATGCGTAGAGGCAGGCGCCGGGCGCCCGCCCTCACTCGGCGCCCAGCAAACTGCCCGACGTGCCCAGCGGGCAGCACAACAACTTGCCCGACGTGCTCGCCCGCACAGATGGGGCTGCCAAAAACGATTTCTCACCCGGTTGGAACAACTGGCCGCGACCGATGGAAGGCACGCTGCGCGCGCGCCCGCCACGGTGGGCACGTCCAACAAACCGAAGGACCGACCGGAGTCGTTGCTTTCCCGATAGGCTCCGCACACTGTATAGTAGGGGCTACGGAAATTGATTCCTCACGTGCGGGGTATAAACGGCCAGAAATGAGTACAGCGGGCGCCGGGCGCTCGCCCTCACCCAGCGCCCAGCAAACTGCCCGACGTGCCAGCGGGCAGCACAACGACTTGCCTGGCGTGCTCGCCCGCACAAAAGGGGCTGCCAAAACCGATTTCCCACCCGGTTGGAACAAATGGCCGCGATCGGTG
>JASUAD010000008.1:852500-875000 GCA_037013555.1 Sextonia rubra
AACCTACACGACCCAACGAATGAGGGTCTGCCCAATCTGATTTCCCACAAACTCGAAACAAAAGGCCAGGAGAGAGGCAGAGCACGCTGTGCGCGCCCGACAGCAGCCGTGTGCACGGCTGACTGCCCAACGGCCTGACCAGCAATCTTACCTTGCCAACATGCACCGGGCATCGAATTAGGGTCGGCCAAATCTTATTTCCCACCTACTCGGAACAAAAGGCCAGGACCGATGACGGGCACGCAGCGAGCCCCCGGCAGCCGCCATCTGCATGGCAAACTGCCCAGCGGCCTGGCCGGCTCCCTCACATAGCCAATGTGCACAGCCCAAAGCATGCGAGTCAGCCAAATCTGATTTCCCACAAACTCGGAACAAAAGGCCGGGACGGTGGCAGAGCATGTTGCGCGCCAGACAGCAGCCATGTGCACGGCTAACCGCCCAACGACCTGCCCACCTTGGAAAAATAGGCCGGGACCAATGCCAGGCACGCAACGCGCTCCCGACAGCACCCATCTTCACAGCTAGCTGCCCAGCGGCCAGGCCGACATCCTTACTCAACCAACCTGCACGGCCCAACGCATGGGCGTCTGCCCAATCTGATTTCCCACAAACTTGGAACCAAAGGCCGGGACAGAGGCAGGGCCCGCTGCGCTTGCCCAACTGCAGCCATGTGCACGGCTGACTCCCCGACGGTCTGACCCGCATCCTTACCCAGCCAACATGCACCAGGCAACGATTGAGGGTCTGCCAAATCTGATTTCCCACCAACGCGGGACAAAAGGCCAGGACCGATGACGGGCACGCACCGCGACCCCGACAGCCACCATCTGAATGGCTAGCTGCCCAGTGGCCTGGCCAGCATCGTTACCTACCCAACGCGTACGGCCCAACGAACGAGGGTCAGCCGAGTCTGATATCCCACAAACTCGGAACAAAGGGCCAGGACGGAAGCCGAGCATGCTGCGCGCACTAGGCAGCAGCCATGCGCATGGCTGACTGCCCAACGGCCTGCCCCAATCCCTACCCTTCCAACATGCACCAGGCAACGAATGGGGGTCTGCCAAATCTGATTTCCCACCACCTTGGAACAAAGGCCGGGACCGATGCCAGGCACGCAGCGCACGCCCGACAGCAGCCGATGAGGGTCTGCCAAAGCTGTTTTCCCACCTCCTTGGAACAAAAGGCCAGGACCGATGCCAGGCGTGCAGCGCGCGGCCAACAGCAGCCATCTGCACAGCCAACTGCCTAGCGGCCTGACCGACATCCTTACCCAGCCTACACGGCCCAAACGCATGAGGGTCAGCCCAATCTGATTTCCCACAAAGTCGGAACAAACGACTGCGACAGAGGCAGAGCACGCTGCGTGCGCCCCACTGCAGCCTTCGCACGGCTGACTGCCCAACAGCCGGACCCGCAACCGATACCTATCCAACATGCACGGCCCTTCGCACGGGGGTCAGCCAAATCTGATTTCCCACAAACTCGGAACCAAAGGCCGGGACAGAGGCAGGGCATGCTCCGCTCGCCCAACTGCAGCCATGTGCACGGCTGACTGCCCAACGGCCTGACCCGCATCCTTACCTGGCCAACAAGCACCGGGCAACGATTGAGGGTCTGCCAAATCTGATTTCCCACCACCTCGGAACAAAAGGCCAGGACCGATGCCAGGCACGCAGCGCGCGCCCGACAGCAGCAATCTGCACAGCTAATAGCCCAGCGGCTAGACCAACATCCTTACTCGCCCCACATGCACACCCCAACGCATGGGGATCTGCCAAATCTGATTTCCCACGTACTCAGAACCGAAGGCCGGGACACAGGCAGAGCACGATGCGCGCGCCCAGCGGCCATTGACAGCCCAACGGCTTGACCATCTTCCTTACTTAGCCAACACGCACGGGGCACCGCATGGGGGCCTGCTATATCCGATTTCCCACCAACTTGGAACAAAGGCCAGGAACCAACGCGGAGCGCGTAGCGCGCACGCGACAGCTGCCTGCCAAACGGCCTGCCCGGCACGCTGTGAACAATGCGGGAGGGGCTGCAGAAATTGATTCCCCACGCGTGGGGTATAAATGGCCAGAAACGAGTACAGGCAAGCCGCGCACGCCCGCCCGCACCCGGGTGCACAGCAAACTGCCCGACGTGGCCGACAGGCAACGCAGTTTGCTGTGCATGTGGCTGCGGGTGGGCGCGCAGGACTTGCCCGTACTCATTTCTAGCCATTTATACCCCCGCATGCACGGCCCAACGCACGAGGATCTGCCAAATCTGATTTCCCACATACTCGGAACCGAAGGCCGGGACACAGGCTGAGCACGCTGCGCGCGCCCAGCGGCCACTGACTGCCCAACGGCATGACCATCATCCAACACGCATGGGGCACCGCATGGGGGCCTGCCATATCCGATTTCCGACCGGCTTGGAACAAAAGGCAGGAACCGAGGTCAGGCGCGCAGCGCGCGCGCGACACCTGCCCGCCCAGCGGCCCGACCAGCATGTTGTGAACAATGTGGGATGGGCTGTGGAAAGTGATTCCCCACGCGTGGGGTATAAACGGCCAGAAACCAGTACAGGCAAGCCGCACGCGCCCGCCCGCACCCAGGCGCACAGAAAACTGCCCCATGTGGCTGACAGGCAGCGCAGTTTGCTGTGCGCGTGGCTCTGCGGGCTGGCGAGAGGGCGCGCGGGGATTGCCTGTACTGGTTTCTAGCCGTTTATACCCCGCGCGTGGGGAATCAATTTCCGCAGCCCCCTAAACCCTATATAGTATAAAAACACGCGCGCGCACGCCACACCACACTTAGCACTTAGCACTTGGCACTTGGCACTTGGCACTTAAAAATTTGAAAACGAGCAATCGGGCAGAAGAGGCTAGGCGTGCAACCCGCACCATTTTCCCCACGTGGAACAGGCAGCCTAGGCTAGCCAACGTGCCCAGCGGAACAGCAAAGGGTCCACCAACTCGGACTTCACACCAACATAGGGCAAAGGGCCGGAACCGTGGCACGGCACCCAGCGCGCGCCCGCCCGCACCCAAGCGCACGGCTGACTGCCCAATGGCCTGCCCAGCATCCCCACTTAGCC
This sequence comes from Sextonia rubra, assembly GCA_037013555.1. NCBI lineage: Eukaryota > Viridiplantae > Streptophyta > Magnoliopsida > Laurales > Lauraceae > Sextonia > Sextonia rubra. The sequence goes on from JASUAD010000008.1 coordinate 855,588, forward strand.
AACAGGCACGGGGCAACGTATGAGGAACTGCCCAATCGGCTTTCCCACCAATTTTATGCAGAAGGCAGGGACCAAGGCTAGGCATGCAGAGCGCAAGCCCGCCAGCAGCCCTGTGCACTGCTAACTGCCAAATCTGATTTCCCACCACCTTGGAACACGAGGCAGAGGCTATTGCCGGGCACGCAGCCTGCCCAGCGCGCGCCCGCAGAGACATGGGGCAAAGGGCCGGAACCGTGGCAGGGCACCCAGCGCGCGCCCGCCTGCACCCACGAGCACGGCTGACTGCCCAATGGCCTGCCCACCGTCCCCACTTAGCCAACAGGCATGGGGCAACGTATGAGGGCCTGCCCAATCGGCTTTCCCACCAATTTTACGCAAAAGGCAGGGACCGAGGCTAGGAATGCAGAGCGCGCGCCCGCCAGCAGCCCCGTGCACTGCTAACTGCCAAATCTTATTTCCCACCACCATGGAACACGAGGTAGAGGCCGTTGCCAGGCACGCAGCCCGCCCAGCGCGCGTCCTGTAACAGACTGACACATCATCGACAAAGTGGCGCCATGTGGATGCTTACAAGGCGCCATACAGACATCCTAGTTGGCAAAGTTTTTGGGAGCCTTGTAGAAATATGTAGAACTCTCTAGAACCATGATGTCATGGCTTATGTCAAATAGATGGTGATGTCATGGATGATGTATATACCAATCAAATGTAGCCCTTGGATCGTAAGAATACTCTAGAAGCAAGATCCAAGCCATCGATGTAAAGGGGGGTTTTGCCTATAAAAGGAGACCCCTACCCTCACTTGTAAATCATCCAAAGCAAGAGCATTCTTTGTATTCTCAAAGCTTCTCTCTCTTCTTGTGTGTGGGTTTTCTCTTTGAGGTAGTCTTGGGGTTTCTAGCTAGCAAGGTTCTACTTGCTAAGGGGAAGGGCTTACTTAGCGCATTCAATCGGTGGAACGTGCTAAGGCCGCACGAGGTGTGCTGCGAAAAAACACTACCCCCGTGACAGTTGGTATCAGAGCCAAAGCTTGCAATGGCTGATTCAAGTCTCACTCACTTCGAAGAACATCAGGGAAGGGAGAAGGATCGCAGTGGCAAAGGTCGAAAGGAGAAGTCCGTGCAACCGGATCCTCTTGTATCCATGGAGGCACGGCTTGCCAAAGTGGAGATTGCTGTGGCCGATGGAAGGGATCGGTTTGAGGAGCATACCCAACATATGGAGACATTGGGCGAAAGCATCAGTGAGTTCGGGTCAAGGGACGATGAGCTACGAGGTGAGATGCTGGAACTCCTTAACTCCACAACTGATTCTTTGAGGAAGGAGTTGCACAATTTCGAAGAACGACTTGGTGGAGAACTTGCCGCCATGAAGGAAGAGATCAAAGAGATCAAGGCAGATTGGTCTCTTTGTAAGATGGCTATCACCCAAGGGGGTGTGACTAGCCATTCGGTGGCCAAGCTCGATATGCCAAAGCCCAAGACCTATGGTGGGTCCAGGGACGCAAGGGAGCTAGATAACTTCCTTTGGAGCCTTGATCAATACTTCGAGGCAATAGGCATCATGGAGAATGCCAAAAAGGTGAAAACTGCCCCACTCTATCTTGTGGAGAGTGCATTGCTATGGTGGCGACGGAGGCACTAAGACATTGAAAGAGGTATGTGCACAATCACTACTTGGGATGATTTTAAAAGAGAAATCAAGTCCCAATTTTACCCTGTAAAGGTAGAACACGAAGCCCGGACCAAGCTTCGTCGTCTCTCTCATAAGGGTACTATTCGGGACTACATAAAGGAATTCTCTGAGCTAGTATTAGAAATTCCGGACCTTCCGGAAAAAGAGGCCTTCTTTGCCTTCATGGATGGGCTCCAACATTGGGCTAAGAATGAGTTGGAGCGACGCAGAGTGAAAGACCTCACCTCAGCTATAGCAGAAGCTGAGTCCCTGATTGAACTGAGGAAAGGGGACTCCTCTAAGCCAAAAGGAGACTCCTACAAGACAAGGGAGCAAAAGCCACACAAAGGCAAAGGTGGGGGAGAGGGCAACCATAAACCACCCAAAGATCAAGCCAAGACCAATTTTGGAGGAGGCAAGGGTGGGGGTGACAAACGTAAACTCACCTGCTTCTTATGTGATGGTCCTCATTGGGCTCGGGAATGCCCAAAGCGAAGCAAACTCTCAGCACTCATTCGGGATGATGAACCTAGGCCGGAACCTGAAGATAGGCAAATGGGTTCCCTTCAGTTGCTACATGCAATCAAGGCCAAGGTTGAAATGCCCACATCAGGGAAAAAGGGCAGGATGTATGTAAAGCCCAGAGTGAATGGGACAGAGACGCAGGCATTGGTTGACACTGGTGCAACCAACAACTTCATCGGAGTGAATGAAGCCAAACGACTGGGTATCAAATACAAGGAAGAGCGTGGGTGGCTCGAAGCGGTGAACTCCGAGGCCAAGCCTATCTTTGGAGTTGCTCACAACATGGAGATGTGCCTTGGTGAATGGAAAGGTATGTTGAATCTCTCTGTTGTGCCTATGGATGATTACCCTATTGTTCTTGGCGTGGAATTCTTAGATGAAGTTTGGGCTATACCAATTCCAAGCGCCGATGCAATGTGTATCATGGATCAAGGAAAAACTTACATGGTGCCAGTGGTTCGAGAGGGAGACCTTGTCTTGGTCAAACTCCTCCCACATCAGTCCAGAACTTATGCCAAACTTCATAAAGGCTTGGTAAGGCGTTATGAAGGACCATTCAAGGTGGTGAAACGGGTTGCCAAGGTGTCCTACCAACTTGAATTACCTCCGAGAATGGAAATCCACAATGTTTTCCATGTGAGTCTGCTCAAACCGTATCACGCAGACATGGAAGACACTGAACGTGGGAACTCCAAGAGAGCTCCAACAGCCATCACTACCACGCATGACAAGGAAGTGGAGAATATCATCTCACACCGAGTTATTCCAAGAAAGGAAAATCATTCAAGTTATTCAGAATACTTAGTGAGATGGAAGGGTCATCCGGATAGCGAGGCCAGCTGGGAGCGTGAAGACACACTATGGCAATTCAAGGATCAAATTGCCAAGTACCACCAAGAAGCCACGATGAGGACATCGCGGAATTAGGTGGGGGAGGATGTAACAGACTGACACATCATCGACAAAGTGGCGCCATGTGGATGCTTACAAGGCGCCATACAGACATCCTAGTTGGCAAAGTTCTTGGGAGCCTTGTAGAAATATGTATAACTCTCTAGAACCATGATGTCATGGCTTATGTCAAATAAATGGTGATGTCATGGCTTATGTCAAATAGATGGTGATGTCATGGCATATGTCAAATAGATGGTGATGTCATGGATGATGTATATACCAATCAAATGTAGCCCTTGGATCGTAAAAATACTCTAGAAGCAAGATCCAAGCCATCGATGTAAAGGGGGGTTTTGCCTATAAAAGGAGACCCCCACCCTCACTTGTAAATCATCCAAAGCAAGAGCATTCTTTGTATTATCATAGCTTCTCTCTCTTCTTGTGTGTGGGTTTTCTCTTTGAGGTAGTCTTGGGGTTTCTAGCTTGCAAAGTTCTACTTGCTAAGGGGAACGGCTTACTTAGCGCATTCAATCGGTGGAACGTGCTAAGGCCGCACGGGGTTTGCTGCGCAAAAACACTACCCCCGTGACAGCCCGCAGCGACATGGGGCAAAGGGCCGGAACCGTGGCAGGGTGGCAGGGCACCCAGCGCGCGTCCGCCCGCACCCACGCGCACGGCTGACTGCCCAACGGCCTGCCCAGCATCCCCACTTAGCCAGTAGGCACGGGGCAACGTATGAGGGCCTGCCCAATCGGCTTTCCCACCAATTTTACGCAAAAGGCAGGGACCGAGGCTAGGCATGCAAAGCGCGCGCCCGCCATCAGCCCCGTGCACAGCTAACTGCCAAATCTGATTTCCCACCACCATGGAACACGAGGCAGAGGCCGTTGCCAGGCACACATCCCGCCCAGCGCGCGCCCGCAGCGACATGGGGCAAAGGGCCGGAACCGTGGCAGGGTGGCAGGGCACCCAGCGCGCGTCCGCCCGCACCCACGCACACGGCTGACTGCCCAACGGCCTGCCCAGCGTCCCCACTTAGCCAATAGGCACGGGGCAACGTATGACGGCCTGCCCAATCGGCTTTCCCACAAATTTTACGCAAAAGGCAGGGACCGAGGCTAGGCATGCAAAGCGCGCGCCCTCCATCAGCCCCGTGCACAGCTAACTGCCAAATCTGATTTCCCACCACCATGGAACACGAGGCAGAGGCCGTTGCCAGGCACGCAGCCCGCCCAGCGCGCGCCCGCAGCGACATGTGGCAAAAGGCCGGAACCGTGGCAGGGTGGCAGGGCACCCAGTGCGCGCTCGCCCGCACCAACGCGCACGGCTGACTGCCCAACGGCCTGCCCAGCGTCCCCACTTAGCCAACAGGCACGGGGCAATGTATGAGGGCCTGCCCAATCGGCTTTCCCACCAATTTTACGCAAAAGGCAGGGACCGAGGCTAGGCATGCAAAGCGCGCGCCCGCCATCAGCCCCGTGCACAGCTAACTGCCAAATCTGATTTCCCACCACCATGGAACACGAGGCAGAGGCCGTTGCCAGGCACGCAGCCCGCCCAGCGCGCGCCGGCAGCGCGCGCCCGACAGCAGCCATTTGCCCAGCGGGAAGACAGGCGTTCTCCCTTACCGAACACGCACGGCCCACCGCATGAGGGCCTGCCTAATCAGATATCCCACAAAGTCGGAACAAAAGGCCGGGGCAGAGGCAGAGCACGCAGCGCATGGCCGACAACAGCCCTGCGCGCGACTGCCCGCCCAACGGCCCGACCGGCATGCCAAGAACAATGTGGGAGAGGCTACGGAAACTAATTCCCCATGCGCGGGGTATAAACGGCCAGAAATGAGTACAGGCAAGCACTGCGCCCCCGCCCGCACCCAAGCGCCTAGCAAACTGCTCGACGTGCACAGCAGGCAGCACAGCGACGTGCCCGACATGCCCGCCCGCACATGACGGGCTGCCAGAACCGATTTCCCACCCGGTTGGAACAAATGGTCGAAACCGATGGAAGGCACGCTGTGCGCGGGCCGGCCACGATGGGCGCGCCCAACAAACCGAAGGACCTGTTAGATTTTGTGGACTCAATCCATCAGTTGATGTAATAAATTGATTAATTTCTTTATTTATCAATAAAATCATGCTTTGCTTTCATGAGATGAATGTTATTTTACTACTTCATGCACATGACCAATACGTATGACATAATGGTTCATGAGTTGAACCGGATCCCATTAGTATATTAGATGTGATATATGTGCATGGATGAGATCCACGCGCAGGAGATATATGTCACAAATCTTATACTTAAAATAGCTTCACAACCAGTAATGAGATTGGGCATCTCATTTGATAAGGTTGCAGCACTTTGATCACTATGAGATAGTGTGATTTGTCTCGATCATCAGAATGTAAGATTCTGGATCACGGTGCTGGTACATTGGATGTATTGAAGGACCATGAGATGCACCTTATGGAATTCCGTCTCAATAATAAGGTATGCTCTCATAATTCCTTAGCAATAGGCTCTCAATCCTGAGACATTGACAAACTCAAGTTTCTATCTATTCATTTGCTTTGAGTCACCAATGAGTGAGGCCGACTATAGGTTAACACCTCGGTGTCTTGGGTATATGGTAGTAGAACTGTGGGAACGTTGAATGATCAAGATGGAATCTATCTATATTATCCCCTTGTGCCAATTAATGGATTTGTCATTAGTAAGTGCGCACCCATCTCAATTAAGAGTTAATTGGATGGTACTGATGATTACTGTGATTAATTGGGGCTCAAGGATAATAAGATGTGGAACTTAGATTGGAAGAGACGAGTTTATTCCAATTGATCCACGGATATTGATAGAGGGGCCTACTTGTGGTAATTTGGAAGTTTAGGGTCTTCATTGTAATTTATTCCTAAGACTGGAGTGCAATTGCATTTATATAGTGGTGTTATTTGCAATTAACTGTGGGCCCGGATTGCACATGAGATGTGGGGTCGCGGTGTTCCAGTTGGAGCCAGCTTTCTAAGGAATCCCTAGTGGTCCCCACGCTAGCCCAAGATATTGGAAAACACTAATCCGACTTGGACTCTAGAAATAAGAGTTTGGAAAGGAGAAAGTTGCTAATTGCTTTAGAAGTAAGACTTCTATTTCAATTAGACAAGGGAGAGATTTGGAAGTCTATAAAATAGACTTGGACGTCCAAAAGAGTCTCTCTGACGCCCAAAACCCTTTCGTGCAAGAGTTGCACGAGTTTCTTTCCTTCTCTCTTCTAGTTCCTTGAAGTTTCGAGTTGGGAATTTTCTCCTGAAGATTCCACCATTCTTCTCGAGAGAAGTAATCCAATTCGGGTCATAGCGTGGAAGGCTAAGAGGTCTTGAAGAAGTCCATTAGAGCACTGCGGGTCTCCAAAGGTATGATCTACTTCTTGCATGTCGTAGGTTATTTTGGATGTTTAGTGCTGGTATAATTTTTACTGTACATGGTCACGAGATTGAGGGTAACGCATCCTGGATTGGGTTTTGGTCTTATGGATAGTTGATCCCTGTGTCAAGTGGGTCAAAAGTTTTGAAAATCTATCCACGAGACCCACCTACTTCCAATAATTGGTATCAGAGCCATACCTCATCTCTAATCATGTTAGATCAGTAATCTTGTTCTAATCTTCGCATGAGATGCGAAGAGGATAGAGCAAGGGCTATGATAGGATCAGTGTTTATTGGGTTTGCTTGCTCTCGTAGTAGATACATGTTTGGAAAGTCACAAAAGGTTTTAATCATAATAGGAGGATGATAAGATGCCATTAAAACATACTGAGATCATTAGAGGTGATTGGGTACAGCAGGAGCCGAATCAGAAAAGAACCCAAATTTCTGGGTTCGTCAGGTCGGTTAGTCATTGTGACCACTATGGCTATAGAGGTCTGTTGGCTAACCGTAGGGACCAGATCGGCTAGCCGAACCTAGGCAGAATCATCTTGTTCTTGGTCTGAGTTGTTGTTGTTTTTTCTTTTTTTTTTTTTTTTTTTTTTCGGGGGCGCTGCCCCTTGGAACCCAGCGAGCTGACTGGGCAGCTCGACCCCCGCCGGGGGCGCTGCCCCCGGACCCCCGTTGCGTAGGGGGTCTTATATCGTGGTGGCAAAATATTTGGCATCTTGTTTTTCTATTGTGGTTTGGCAACCTGGATTTGTGAGATGCATTGTTGTATGAGATACTAACTTGCAGGTGATAATGTACTCTCCATATGACCCACATGTTTTTCTTTCCTTTTAATTATTGGTTTATTCGTGGCTAAGTGTAAAGGGCATCATGGTCTCCTTGGTTTCCCGTGAAAGGGCAAGGCATGGTGAATTTCCCTATAGCCCTTTTATTTCCATGTTTAGACTACCATGTAAGTCTCATTATAGAGACATAGGAATTTATGTATTTTTAAAATTTGTAAATTCTGGAGATGTCCGAAACAAAGAAGGAAAGAGAAGTTGGACTCCTAATCAAAGAGTTTGAAGATTACCAAAAGCTGTTTTGGAGATGCCCAAAGAGTTTGAGGAATCCCAAAGTTTTGGAAAGTCTAGAAGTCCAAGAGAAGTCTTTTCCGCCTGGGTCATGTGGAGGAGAGGACTAGTCTTTTGTTATAGCACTTTCTATTTATGGATGAATGCTTATTTTAGAGTATTTCCATATTTGATCCAAACATAGCAAATTCCAAAATTGGTCAAATCAAATTAATTTTTGGAAAGAGTTCTAATTAGAGTTGGTAGGCCCATGAGATGGATCTATTGGTAACACTAATTTTAGAAACTGGACTTTCCTTAAAATAACTTGACTTGGAACCAATCATTGGTCTTATCATGAGATGAATATATACCTATATTTGATGGACCCATACACCTATAAGGAAATCCTCAACTCTAAAATATTAAGTGGGAGCGGGGCATTTCTATATATATAAAAATCCCCATGGTTTTCCACCATAGGTCCATTGTAAGGAAAGTATTAGCCTTGCGCTATTTTGAGAATGGCCATTCCCCACGGAGGGCTTGTATTTATCTGGATACTGGATATGGATCTCCTATGGATAGTGTTGATGAGACGGGGTGGGAGCCCACTCCCCAAGGAGGAGCTACCCACAACGGTTGTCATGCAATGCTAGTTGGTGGGTCACACTTAACTAAAATAATGATGTAGTATCCCTAAGGATTTGCCTCATGTATTTTAGAAACCAAAGCTAATCGGGAGTCATACATTATTTGGTATGAGATACCTAGATTGTAATGAATGAAGGGGATCATGGATAGTTAGTCTTAATCCAAATTTTGACCAACTTTGATCCGCACCAGTCTAGGAGGTATTTGCACTCCCCAAGGAGGCATACCCCGCAGAATTGGGATTCCGATGTATTCTGAATTTTGTGGTTATGAGGATTCCCACATAAATTTGGTAGAATACTAAACCCTAATGTCATTTAAATTCATTAATTGAATGTATGGTTATGTGCTACAGTATTACAAGCATGAATTCGAATACTTTCAATCCACTTGCGACCATCCTCAACCAGAATAAGTTGGTGGGATCCAACTATGTAGACTAGAAACGGAATCTGGATATTGTCCTGACAGCTTCAGGATATAAATATGTCCTTACCAAAAACCCCCTTGAAGAGCCTGGCCCAGATGCATCAGAAGCAGAAAAGGACCTTTACACCAAATGGGCCAAAGACGATGAGATGGCCCGATGTTACATTCTGGCATCCATGTCTAGTGTGCTGCAACATCAACATCAATCTTATAAGACTGCATATGATATGATATCGAACTTAAAGGAGATGTTTGCAGAACAAGGCAGACCTGCTAGGCAGGCAGCCATGAGGGTGCTCATTAGCACCAAGATGGCTGAAGGTACATCAGTACAGGAACACATGTTGAAAATGATGGACTCATTAAATGAGTTAGATGTACTGGGAGCTGCGATTGATGCAGAATCGCAGATTGACATAATCCTTGAGTCACTACCAGAGTCATTCAACAATTTCAAGGTCAATTATAATATGAATAAAATGAATCTGACTCTAGCTGAGCTATCTAGTCAGCTGGTAGCAACTGAAGGGATTATGAAGAAGAAACCAACTGCCTTAATGACAGAAAAGTCAGATGCCAAGTCCAAGCCGAAAGGCAAAGGGCGGAAAGGCAAAAAGAAATTAATTCCAAAGGGTCCTAAGGTGGAGAATGGTCCAACTGGTGGCGTGGCTAAAGCTAAGGGTTCAGGGGCAAAAGGAAAGTGTTTCCATTGTGGTAAGACCGGACATTGGAAGAGGAATTGTCCAGAATATCTGTCTAAGAAAAAGACCCCAGGTATGATTGAGTCACTTATATCTGAAGTTAGTTTTGCAACTGGTACTTCAGAATCCTGGTGTGTGGATTCCGGGGCAACTAATCACATATGTAATACGTTGCAGGGGTTCAGGGAAACCAGGAGGCTAAGTGATGGAGAAATCATTGTCAACCTAGGATCTGACGCTAAGGCGGAGGCTGTTTCAGTAGGAGTCATTACTTTATGTTTTTCAAATAAGAAATTGGTTTTGTCAGAAACATTATATGTCCCGTCTTTAAGGTGGAATTTAATTTCAGTTTCTAGTTTGGTGAATAAAGGTTATTCTATTACTTTTGGTACTGAAGTTGTCATACAGAGGAATGGTACTTTCATATGTTCTGGCAAGGTAACCAATGGACTTTATTTGTTAACTCCAACGATGTATGAGATACATGATACTGAAACAATTAGTAGATCATCATTAAAGAGAAAGTCACCTTCATCTAATCCAACAAAACTTTGGCACCTGAGGCTAGGTCATATAAACCTTAACAGGATTGAGAGGCTAGCGAAAGATGGTATCTTACCTTCATTGGTGGTAGAACCAATGCCTATCTGTGAGTCCTGTTTGGAAGGTAAAATGACTAAAAGACCCTTTTCAGCTAAGGGTAATAGGGCCAAAGATTTATTGGAATTAGTGCATACTGATGTCTGCGGACCCATTAATGTCAGGGCCAGAGGAGGATATGAGTACTTCATCACTTTCACAGATGATTACTCAAGATATGGTTACATATACCTTATGCACCGCAAGTCCGAAGCTTTTGAAAAGTTCAAAGAATTTCGAGCGGAAGCGGAAAAGCAATTAGGTAAGAGTATCAAGACTCTTCGATCAGATCGAGGAGGGGAATATCTCTCTGCTGATTTTATGGGTTACTTATCAGAAAATGGGATTCTATCCCAGTTGTCTGCTCCTGGTATGCCTCAACAGAATGGAGTAGCAGAAAGAAGGAACCGGACTCTTTTAGATATGATTAGGTCTATGCTGAGTTTCTCAAGATTACCTATATCCTTTTGGGGATATGCTTTGGATACTGCAATGTACATACTAAACCTCGTACCATCTAAGTCTATACCTAAGACTCCCCGGGAATTGTGGTCTGGGCGAAAGCCTAGTCTACAACATTTACACATTTGGGGTTGTCCAGCACACGTGCTCAAGGTTAAGACGGATAAGTTGGAAGCGAAGTCGGAAGTATGCACATTTGTAGGATATCCTAAAGGAACTAAAGGTTGGTTATTCTATAATCCCAGAGAGCAGAAAGTGCTGGTCAGCACCAATGCGGTTTTTCTGGAGGAAGATTATATGATGGACCAGAAATTTTTAGAAAAGGTGATCTTGGAAGAGATTCAGGAGCAATCAATTCCAAATCCAAGTATGACCCGACTTGAGGAAGAACCGCCCTTACCAGACCTAGTAGTTACACCAGTACCTCGTCGTAGTGGGAGGATTGTCAGACCCCCTGACAGGTTCTCATTCTTGGGAGAGTCTTATGAAGCAATCCCAGAAGAGCCAGAACAAGATCCCTCTAACTATGATGAAGCAATAAATGACTTAGACTCGGGACGCTGGCAAGATGCTATGAAAGCTGAAATGGAGTCTATGTACTCAAATCAGGTCTGGACACTTGTGGACTTGCCTGCCAATATTAAACCTATTGGGTGCAAGTGGGTCTACAAGAGAAAAAGAGGACCAGATGGAAGAGTGGAGACCTATAAGGCTAGGCTTGTTGCGAAAGGATATACTCAGAAAGAGGGGATCGATTATGAGGAAACCTTCTCGCCAGTAGCCATGCTCAAATCCATCCGGATACTCTTATCCATTGCGGCTCATCTCGATTACGAGATTTGGCAAATGGATGTCAAGACGGCTTTTCTCAACGGCCATCTTAAGGAAGACATCTATATGGTGCAGCCAGACGGTTTTGTAGCTAAAAACCAGGAGCAAAAGGTTTGCAAACTGCAGAAGTCTATTTATGGACTGAAGCAGGCATCCCGAAGCTGGAATATCCGTTTTGACCAGGCAATCAAGTCATTTGGTTTTTGTCAAAATCCGGATGAGTCATGTGTGTACATGAAAAGTGAAGGTGACAGGGTAATTTTTCTGGTTTTATATGTCGATGACATCCTTCTCCTCGGGAAAGACATAGGAATGTTGTCAACGGTAAAAGTTTGGTTAGCCAAGACTTTTGATATGAAGGACTTGGGAGAAGCTAGTTACATCCTAGGGATCAAACTCTATCGAGACCGGAAAAATAGGATGATTGGCTTATCCCAAGCTGCATACATAGATAAGGTGCTAGTACGATTTGCAATGCAAGACTCCAAGAAGGGTATCACACCTTTCAGGCATGGAGTGCACCTTTCCAAGGATCAGTGTCCTAAGACACCCGAGGAAAAGGAGCAAATGAGGTCGATACCATACGCTTCGGCTGTTGGTAGCCTCATGTATGCTATGTTATGTACTAGACCAGATATCTGTTATGTAGTGGGACTAGTCAGCAGATATCAATCTAATCCAGGACCTGAACATTGGACTGCTGTAAAATGTATTCTCAAATACTTAAGAAGGACTAGAGATTACATGTTGACTTATAGCAGTGATGAGTTGATTCCAGTCGGATACACAGATTCTGACTTTATGTCAGATAAGGATTCTAGGAAAACCACCTCTGGTTATGTATTTATGCTTGGAGGCGGAGCTATCAGCTGGAGGAGTATAAAACAAGAATGTACCGCTGATTCAACCTCGGAAACTGAATATGTAGCAGCTTGTGAAGCAGCTAAGGAAGCAGTATGGCTTAAAAGATTCCTTTTGGAACTTGGGGTGGTACCTTTGGCACGACAGCCACTCACAGTTTACTGTGATAGCAGCGGGGCAGTCGCTCAGTCAAAGGAACCCAGAAGCCATAAAAGCCAAAAGCATGTACAGAGGAAGTATCATTTAGTCAGAGAGATTGTGCAGAGAGGTGATATTGCTATTACCAAGATAGCCTCTGCAGACAATTTGGCAGATCCCTTTACTAAGCCTTTGACTACCAAAGTCTTTGAGCAACACGTAGAAGGGATGGGCATGAGATGCAACCCTGACTGGCATTGAGCCCAAGTGGGAGATTGTTAGATTTTGTGGACTCAATCCATCAGTTGATGTAATAAACTGATTAATTTCTTTATTTATCAATAAAATCATACTTTGCTTTCATGAGATGAATGTTATTTTACTACTTCATGCACATGACCAATACGTATGACATAATGGTTCATGAGTTGAACCGGATCCCATTAGTATATTAGATGTGATATATGTGCATGGATGAGATCCACGCGCAGGAGATATATGTCACAAATCTTATACTTAAAATAGCTTCACAACCAGTAATGAGATTGGGCATCTCATTTGATAAGGTTGCAGCACTTTGATCACTATGAGATAGTGTGATTTGTCTCGATCATCAGAATGTAAGATTCTGGATCACGGTGCTGGTACATTGGATGTATTGAAGGACCATGAGATGCACCTTATGGAATTCCGTCTCAATAATAAGGTATGCTCTCATAATTCCTTAGCAATAGGCTCTCAATCCTGAGACATTGACGAACTCAAGTTTCTATCTATTCATTTGCTTTGAGTCACCAATGAGTGAGGCCGACTATAGGTTAACACCTCGGTGTCTTGGGTATATGGTAGTAGAACTGTGGGAACGTTGAATGATCAAGATGGAATCTATCTATATTATCCCCTTGTGCCAATTAATGGATTTGTCATTAGTAAGTGCGCACCCATCTCAATTAAGAGTTAATTGGATGGCACTGATGATTACTGTGATTAATTGGGGCTCAAGGATAATAAGATGTGGAACTTAGATTGGAAGAGACGAGTTTATTCCAATTGATCCACGGATATTGATAGAGGGGCCTACTTGTGGTAATTTGGAAGTTTAGGGTCTTCATTGTAATTTATTCCTAAGACTGGAGTGCAATTGCATTTATATAGTGGTGTTATTTGCAATTAACTGTGGGCCCGGATTGCACATGAGATGTGGGGTCGCGGTGTTCCAGTTGGAGCCAGCTTTCTAAGGAATCCCTAGTGGTCCCCACGCTAGCCCAAGATATTGGAAAACACTAATCCGACTTGGACTCTAGAAATAAGAGTTTGGAAAGGAGAAAGTTGCTAATTGCTTTAGAAGTAAGACTTCTATTTCAATTAGACAAGGGAGAGATTTGGAAGTCTATAAAATAGACTTGGACGTCCAAAAGAGTCTCTCTCACGCCCAAAACCCTTTCGTGCAAGAGTTGCACGAGTTCCTTTCCTTCTCTCTTCTAGTTCCTTGAAGTTTCGAGTTGGGAATTTTCTCCTGAAGATTCCACCATTCTTCTCGAGAGAAGTAATCCAATTCGGGTCATAGCGTGGAAGGCTAAGAGGTCTTGAAGAAGTCCATTAGAGCACTGCGGGTCTCCAAAGGTATGATCTACTTCTTGCATGTCGTAGGTTATTTTGGATGTTTAGTGCTGGTATAATTTTTACTGTACATGGTCACGAGATTGAGGGTAACGCATCCTGGATTGGGTTTTGGTCTTATGGATAGTTGATCCCTGTGTCAAGTGGGTCAAAAGTTTTGAAAATCTATCCACGAGACCCACCTACTTCCAATAGGACCGCCCAGAGTCGTTCTTTACCCAGGCGGCACAGCAACGTGCCCGACGCGCCCGCCTGTACAAGAGGGACTGCTTGAACCAATTTCCCACCCGGTTGGAAGATATGGCCGCGACCGATGGAACGCACGCTGCGCGCGCGCCCGCCACGGTGGGCACGTCCAACAAACCGAAGGACCGACCGTGGTCGTTCCACAGCCGATAGGCACCGCACACTGTATAGGAGGGGCTACGGAAATTGATTCCTCCCGCGCGGGGTATAAACGGCCAGAAATGAGTACAGGCAGGCGCAGGCCGCCCGCCCTCACCCAACGTCCAGCAAACTGCCCGACGTGCCCAGCAGGTACCACAACGACTTGCCCGACATGCTCGCCCGCACAAAAGGGGATGCCGAAACCGATTTCCCACCTGGTTGGAACAAATGGCCGCGACCGAAGGAATGCACACTACGCGCGCCCCCCACGGTGGGCGCGTCCAACAAACCGAAGGACCAACCGCTGTCGTTCCTTACCCGATAGGCACCGCACACTGTATAGTAGGGGCTATGGAAATTGGTTCCTCACGCGCAGGGTATAAACGGCCAGAAATGAGTACAGACCGGCGCCGGGGCCCGCCCTCACCCAGCGCCCAGCAAACTGCCCGACGTGCCCAGCGGGCAGCACAACGACTTGCCTGACGAGCTCGCCCGCACAAAAGGGGCTGCCAAAACCGATTTCGTACCCGGTTGGAACAAATGGCCGAAACCGATGGAAGGCACACTGCGCGCGGGCCTGCCACGATGGGCGCGCCCAACAAATCGAAGGACCGACCGGAGTCGTTCTTTACCCAATAGGCACCGCACACAGTATAGGAGGGGCTACGGAAATTGATTCCTCACGCGCGGGGTTTAAACGGCCAGAAATGAGTACAGGCAAGCTCCGCGCGCCCGCCCGCACCCAGGCGCCCAGCAAACCGCCCGAGGTGCCCAGCAGGCGGCACAGCAACGTGCCCGACGCGCCCGACCGCACAAGAGGGACTGCTTGAACCGATTTCCCACCCGGTTGGAACAAATTGCCGCGACCGATGGAAGGCACGCTGCGCGCGCGCCTGCCACGGTGGGCACGTCCAACAAACCAAAGGACCGACCGTGGACGTTCCATAGCCGATAGGCACCGCACACTGTGTAGGAGGGGCTACGGAAATTGATTCCTCACACGCGGGGTATAAACGGCCAGAAATGAGTACAGGCAGGCGCAGGCCGCCCGCCGTCACCCAGCGCCCAGCAAACTGCCCGACATGCCCAGCGGGCAGCACAACGACTTGCCCGATGTGCTCGCCCGCACAAAAGGGGCTACCAAAACTGATTTCCCACCCGGTTGGAGCAAATGGCCGCGACAGATGGAACGCAAGCAGCGCGCGCGCCCGCCACGGTGGGCACGTCCAACGAACCGAAGGACCGACCGTGGTGGTTCCTTACCCGATAGGCACCGCACATTGTATAGTAGGGGCTACGGAAATTGATTCCTCATGCGCGGGGTATAAACGGCCAGAAATGAGTACAGGCAGGCGCCAGGCGCCCGCCCTCACCCAGCGCCCAGCAAACTGCCCGACGTGCCCGGCGGGCACCACAACAACTTGCCCGACGTACCCGGCCGCACAAGAGGGGCAGCCAAAACCGATTTCCCACCCGGTTGGAATAAGTGGCCGCGACCGATGGAAGGCACGCTGCGCGCGCGCCCGCACGGTGGGCACGTCCAACAAACCGAAGGACCGACCGGAGTCGTTCCTTAGCCGATAGGCACCGCACACTGTATAGTAGGGGCTACGGATATTGATTCCTCACGCGCGGGGTATAAACGACCAGAAATGAGTACAGGCAGGCGCCGAGCGCCCGCCCTCACCCAGCGCCCAGCAAACTGCCCGACGTGCCCAACGGGCAACACAACGACTTGCCCGGCGCCCTCGCCCACACAGA
Organism: Sextonia rubra; assembly: GCA_037013555.1. Taxonomy (NCBI): domain Eukaryota; kingdom Viridiplantae; phylum Streptophyta; class Magnoliopsida; order Laurales; family Lauraceae; genus Sextonia; species Sextonia rubra. The sequence goes on from JASUAD010000008.1 coordinate 871,650, forward strand.
AGGGGCTGCCAAAACCGATTTCCCAGTCGGTTGGAACAAATGGCCGCGACCGTTGGAAGGCACGCTGCGTGCGCGCCCGCCACGGTGCCCACGTCCAACAAACCGAAGGACCGACCGTGGTTGTTCCATAGCCGATAGGCACCGCACACTGTATAGGAGGGGCTACGGAAATTGATTCCTCACGCGCGGGGTATAAACGGCGAGAAATGAGTACAGGCGGACACAGGCCGCCCGCCCTCACCCAGCGCCCAGCAAACTGCCCGACGTGCCCAGCGGGCAGCACAACGACTTGCCCGTTGTGCTCGCCCGCACAAAAGCGGCTGCCAAAACTGATTTCCCACCCGGTTCGAACAAATGGCGGCGACCGATGGAATACACACTGCGCGCGCGCCCGCCACGGCGGGCACGTCCAACAAACCGAAGGACCGGCCGTGGTGGTTCCTTACCCGATAGGCACCGCACATTGTATAGTAGGGGCTACGGAAATTGATTCCTCACGCGCGGGGTATAAACGGCCAGAAATGAGTACAGGCAGGCGCCGGGCGCCCGCCCTCACCCAGCGCCCAGCAAACTGCCCGACGTGCCCAGCGGGCAGCACAACGACTTGCCCGATGTGCTCGCCCGCACAAAAGGGGCTACCAAAACTGATTTCCCACCCAGTTGGAACAAATGGCCGCGACAGATGGAACGCACGCAGCGCGCGCGCCCGCCACGGTGGGCACGTCCAACGAACCGAAGGACCAACCGTGGTGGTTCCTTACCCGATAGGCACCGCACATTGTATAGTAGGGGCTACGGAAATTGATTCCTCATGCGCGGGGTATAAACGGCCAGAAATGAGTACAGGCAGGCGCCAGGCGCCCGCCCTCACCCAGTGCCCAGCAAACTGCCCGACGTGCCCGGCGGGCATCACAACAACTTGCCCGACGTACCCGGCCGCACAAGAGGGGCAGCCAAAACCGATTTCCCACCCGGTTGGAACAAGTGGCCGCGACCGATGGAAGGCACGCTGCGCGCGCGCCCGCCACGGTGGGCACGTCCAACAAACCGAAGGACCGACCGGAGTCGTTCCTTAGCCGATAGGCACCGCACACTATATAGTAGGGGCTACGGATATTGATTCCTCACGCGCGGGGTATAAACGACCAGAAATGTGTACAGGCAGGCGCCGAGCGCCCGCCCTCACCCAGTGCCCAGCAAACTGCCCGACGTGCCCAACGGGCAACACAATGACTTGCCCGGCGCGCTCGGCCGCACAGAAGGGGCTGCCAAAACCGATTTCCTAGTCAATTGGAACAAATGGCCGCGACCGATGGAAGGCACACTGCGCGCGCGCCCGCCACGGTGCCCACGTCCAACAAACCGAAGGACCGACCGTGGTTGTTCCATAGCCGATAGGCACCGCACACTGTATAGGAGGGGCTACGGAAATTGATTCCTCACGCGGGGGGTATAAACGGCGAGAAATGAGTACAGGCGGACGCAGGCCGCCCGCCCTCACCCAGCGCCCAGCAAACTGCTCGACGTGCCCAGCGGGCAGCACAACGACTTGCCCGATGTGCTCGCCCGCACAAAAGCGGCTGCCAAAACTGATTTCCCACCCGGTTCGAACAAATGGCCGCGACCGATGGAATACACACTGCGCGCGCGCCCGCCACGGCGGGCACGTCCAACAAACCGAAGGACCGACCGTGGTGGTTCCTTACCCGATAGGCACCGCACATTGTATAGTAGGGGCTACGGAAATTGATTCCTCACGCGCGGGGTATAAACGGCCAGAAATGAGTACAGGCAGGCGCCGGGCGCCCGCCCTCACCCAGCGCCCAGTAAACTGCCCGACGTGCCCAGCGGGCAACACAACGACTTGCCTGACGTGCACGCCCGCACAGAAGGGGCTGCCAAAACCGATTTCCCACCCGGTTGGAACAAATGGCCGCGACCGATGGAATGCACGCTGTGCGCGCGCCCGCCACGGTGGGCACGTCGAACAAACCGAAGGACCGACCGTGGTGGTTCCTTACCCGATAGGCACCGCACACAGTATAGTAGGGGCTACGGAAATTGATTCCTCACGCGCGGGGTATAAACGGGCAGAAATGAGTACAGGCAGGCGCCGGGCGCTCGCCCTCACCCAGCGCCCAGCAAACCGCACGACATGCCCGGCGGGCATCACAATAACTTGCCCGACGTGCCCGGCCGCACAGGAGGGGCAGCCAAAACCGATTTCCCACCCAGTTGGAACAAGTGGCCGCGACCGATGGAAGGCACGCTGCGCGCGCGCCCGCTACGGTGGGCACGTCCAACAAACCGAAGGACCGACCGGAGTCGTTCCTTAGCCGATAGGCACCGCACACTGTATAGTAAGGGCTACGGAAATTGATTCCTCACGCGCGGGGTATAAACGACCAGAAATGAGTACAGGCAGGCGCCGGGCGCCCGCCCTCACCCAGCGCCCAGCAAACTGCCCGACGTGCCCAACGGGCAACACAACGACTTCCCCGACGTGCTAGCCCGCACAGAAGGGGCTGCCAAAACCGATTTCCCATCCGGTTGGAACAAATGGCCACGACCGATGGAAGGCACACTACGGGCGCGCCCGCCATGGTGCCCACGTCCAACAAACCGAAGGACCGACCGTGGTCGTTCCATAGCAGATAGGCACCGCACACTGTATAGGAGGGGCTACGGAAATTGATTCCTCACGCGCGGGGTTTAAACGGCGAGAAATGAGTACAAGCAGGCGCAGGCCGCCCGCCCTCACCCAGCACCCAGCAAACTGCCCGACGTGCCCGGCGGGCAGCACAACGACTTGCCCGATGTGCTCGCCCGCACAGAAGGGGTTGCCAAAACTGATTTCCCACCCGGTTGGAATAAATGGCCGCGACCGATGGAATGCACGCTGCGCGCGGGCCCGCCACCGTGGGCACGTCCAACAAACCGAAGGACCAACCGTGGTGGTTCGTTACCCGATAGGCACCGCACATTGTATAGTAGGGGCTACGGAAATTGATTCCTCACGCGCGGGGTATAAACGGCCAGAAATGAGTACAGGCAGGCGCCGGGCGCCCGCCCTCACCCAGCGCCCAGCAAACTGCCCGACGTGCCCGGCGGGCATCACAACAACTTGCCCGACGTGCCCGGCCGCACAAGAGGGGCTGCCAAAGCCGATTTCCCACCCGGTTGGAACAAGTGGCCGTGACCGATGGAAGGCACACTGTGCGCGCGCCTGCCACGGTGGGCACGTCCAACAAGCCGAAGGACCGACCGAAGTCGTTCCTTAGCCGATAGGCACCGCACACAGAATAGTAGGGGCTACGGAAATTGATTCCTCACGCGCGGGGTGTAAACGAC
>JASUAD010000008.1:887500-897500 GCA_037013555.1 Sextonia rubra
GGGCATCGAATTAGGGTCGGCCAAATCTTATTTCCTACCTACTCGGAACAAAAGGCCGGGATCGATGACGGGCACGCAGCGAGCCCCCGGCAGCCGCCATTTGCATGGCAAACTGCCCAGTGGCCTGGCCGGCTCCCTCACATAGCCAACGTGCACGGCCCAAAGCATGAGGGTCAGCCAAATCTGATTTCTCACAAACTCGGAACAAAAGGCCGGGACGGTGGCAGAGCATGTTGCGCGCCAGACAGCAGCCATGTGCACGGCTGATGCCCAACAGCCTGCCCACCTTGGAAAAACAGGCCGGGACCGATGCCAGGCACGCAGCGCGCTCCCGACAGCACCCATCTTCACAGTTAGCTGCCCAGCGGCCAGACTGACATCCTTACTCAACCAACCTGCACGGCCCAACGCATGGGCGTCTGGCCAATCTGATTTCCCACAAACTCGGAACCAAAGCCGGGACAAAGGCAGGGCACGCTGCGCTGGCCCAATTGCAGCCATGTGCACGGCTGACTGGCCAACAGCCTGACCCGCATCCTTACCCAGCCAACATGCACCGGGCGACGACTGAGGGTCCGCCAAATCTGATTTCCCACCAACTCGGGACAAAAGGCCAGGACCGATGACGGGCACGCACCGCGCCCCCCGACAGCCACCATCTGAATGGCTAGCTGCCCAGTGGCCTGGCCGGCATCCTTACCTACCCAACGCGCACGGCCCAACGCATGAGGGTCAGCAGAGTTTGATATCCCACAAACTCGGAACAAAGGGCCAGGACGGAAGCCGAGCATGCTGCGCGCGCCAGGCAGCAGCCACGCGCATGGCTGACTGCCCAACGACCTGCCTCGCATCCCTACCCTTCCAACATGCACCAGGCAACGAATGGGGGTCTGCCAAATCTGATTTCCCACCACCTTGGAACAAAGGCCGGGACCGATGCCAGGCACGCAGCGCACGCCCGACAGCAGCCGATGAGGGTCTGCCAAAGCTGTTTTCCCACCTCCTTAGAACAAAAGGCCAGGACCGACGCCAGGCACGAAGCGCGCGGCCAACAGCAGCCATCTGCACAGTCAACTGCCTAGCAGCCTGACCGACATCCTTACCCAGCCTACACGGCCCAAACGCATGAGGGTCGGCCCAATCTGATTTCCTACAAACTCGTAACAAACGGCTGCGACAGAGGCAGAGCACGCTGCGTGCGCCCCACTGCAGCCTTCGCACGGCTGACTGCCCAACAGCCGGACCCGCAACCTATACCTGTCCAACATGAATCAGGCACCGAATGAGGGTCTGCCAAAATCTTATTTCCCACCAAGACGGAACAAAGGGCCAAAACCGAGGACAGGCACGCAGCTCGCGACCGACCGCAGCCATCTGCACGGCAAACTGCCCAGAGGCCTGGTCGGCTTCCTTACTTACCCAACATGCGCGGCACAACACATGAGGGTCTGCCAAATCTGATTTCCCACAAAGTTGGAACAAGAGGCCGGGACAGATGCAGAGCATGCTGCGCACGCACGACCGCAGCAATGTGCACGGCTAACAGCCCAACGCCCTGACGCGCATCCTTACCTAGCCCACATGGACCGGGCAACGAATGAGGGTCTGCCAAATCTGATTTCTCACCACCTTGGAACAAAAGGCCGGGACCGATGCCTGGCACGCAGTGCGTACCCAATTGCAGCCACCTGCATAGCTGACTGCACAACGGCCAGGCAGGCATCCTTACTCACACAACGTGCACAGCCCAACGCAGGCGGGCCAGCCAAATCGGATTTCCCACAAACTCGGAACCAAAGGCCGCGACAGAGGTGGCGCACGCTGCGCACACCCAGTGGCCTCGACGGCATTCCTCACTACTTCATGCCAAATCTGATTTCCCACAAACTCGGAACCAAAGGCCAGGACAGAGGTAGAGCACGCTGCGCGGGTCCAGCGGCCTAGCCGGCCTCCTCACTTACCCAACATGCACGGCCCTTCGCACGGGGGTCTGCCAAATCTGATTTCCCACAAACTCGGAACCAAAGGCCGAGACAGAGGCAGGGCACGCCGCGCTCGCCCAACTGCGGCCATGTGCACGACTGACTGCCCAACGGCCTGACCCGCATCCTTACCCGGCCAACATGCACCGTGCAACGATTGAGGGTCTGCCAAATCTGATTTCCCACCACCTCGGAACAAAAGGCCAGGGCCGATGCCAGCACGCAGCGCGCGCTCGACAGCAGCAATCTGCACAGCTAATAGCCCAGCGGCTAGACCAACAACTTTACTCGCCCCACATGCACGCCCCAACGCATGGGGATCTGCCAAATCTGATTTCCCACATACTCGGAACCAAAGGCCGGGACACAGGCTGAGCACACTGCGCGCGCCCAGCGGCCACTGACTGCCCAACGGCATGACCATCATCTAACACGCACGGGGCATCGCATGGGGGCCTGCCATATCTGATTTCCGACCAGCTTGGAACAAAAGGCAGGAACCGAGGCTAGGCGCGCAGCGCGCGTGACAGCTGCCCGCCCAACGGCCCGACCAGCATGCTGTGAACAATGTGGGAGGGGCTGCGGAAATTGATTCCCCACGCGCGGGGTATAAACAGCCAGAAACCAGTACAGGCAATCCGTGCGCGCCCGCCCGCACCCAGGCTCACAGAAAACTGCCCGACGTGGCCGACAGGCAGCGCAGTTTGCTGTGCGCGTGGCTCTGCGAGCTAACGGGCGGGCGCGCGGGGATTGCCTGTACTGGTTTTTAGCCGTTTATACCCCGCGCGTGGGGAATCAATTTCTGCAGCCCCCCAAACCCTATATAGTATAAAAACACGCGCGCGCGCGCCGCATCGCACTTTGCACTTCGCACTTGGCACTTAGCACTTGGCACTTGGCACTTAAAAATTTGAAAGCGAGCAACCGGGCAGCAGAGGCTAGGTGTGCAACCCCCACCATTTTCCTCACGCGGAACCGGCAGCCAAGGCTAGCCAACGTGCCCTGCGCAACAGCAGAGGGTCCGCCAACTCGGACTTCATGCGAAAATAGGGCAAAGGGCCGGAACCGTGGCACGGCACCCAGCACACCCCCGCCCGCACCCACGCGCACGGCTGACTGCCCAACGGCCTGCCCAGCGTCCCCACTTAGCCAACAGGCACGGGGCAACGTATGAGGGCCTGCCCAACTGGCTTTCCCGCCGATTTTACGCAAAAGGCAGGGACCGAGGCTAGGCATGCAGAGCACAAGCCCGCCAGCAGCCCTGTGCACTGCTAACTGCCAAATCTGATTTCCCACCACCTTGGAACACGAGGCAGAGGCCGTTGCCAGGCACGTAGCCCGCCCAGCGCACGCCCACAGCGACATGGGGCAAAGGGCCGGAACCGCGGCAGGGCACCCAGCGCGTGCCCGCCAGCACCCACGCGCACGGCTGACTGCCCAACGGCGTGCCCAGCGTCCCCACTTAGCCAACAGGCACGGGGCAACGTATGAGGGCCTGCCCAACCGGCTTTCCCATCGATTTTACGCAAAAGGCAGGGACCGAGGCTAGGCAAGCAGAGCGCGCGCCCGCCAGCAGCCCTGTGCACTGCTAACTGCCAAATCTGATTTCCCACCACCTTGGAACACGAGGCAGAGGCCATTGCCAGGCACGCAGCCCGCCCAGCGCGAGCCCGCAGCGACATGGGACAAAGGGCCGGAACCGTGGCAGGGCACCCAGCGCGCGCCCGCCCGCACCCACGCGCACGGCTGACTGCCTAGCAACCTACCCAGCGTCCCCACTTAGCCAACAGGCACGGGGCAACGTATGAGTGTTAGTTTTTGTGGACTCAATCCATCAGTTGATGTAATAAATTGATTAATTTCTTTATTTATCAATAATATCATGCTTTACTTTCATAAGATGAATGTTATTCTACTACTTCATGCACATGACCAATACGTATGACATAATGGTTCATGAGTTGAACCGGGTCCCATTAGTATATTAGATGTGATATATGTGCATGGATGAGATCCACACGCGGGAGATATATGTCACAAATCTTATACTTAAAATAGCTTCACAACCAGTAATGAGATTGGGCATCTCATTTGATAAGGTTGCAGCACTTTGATCACTATGAGATAGTGTGATTTGTCTCAATCATCAGAATGTAAGATTCTGGATCAATGGTGCTGGTACATTGGATGTATTGAAGGACCATGAGATGCACCTTATGGTATTCCGTCTCAATAATAAGGTATGCTCTCATAATTCCCTTGCAATAGGCTCTCAATCCTGAGACATTGACGAACTCAAGTTTCTATCTATTCATTTGCTTTGAGTCACCAATGAGTGAGGCCGACTATAGGTTAACACCTCGGTGTCTTGGGTATATGGTAGTAGAACTGTGGGAACGTTGAATGATCAAAATGGAATCTATCTCTATTATCCCCTTGTGCCAATTAATGGATTTGTCATTAGTAAGTGCGCACCCATCTCAATTAAGAGTTAATTGGATGGTACTGATGATTACTGTGATTGATTGGGGCTCAAGGATAATAAGATGTGGAACTTAGATTGGAAGAGACGGATTTATTCCAATTGATCCACGGATATTGATAGAGGGGCCTACTTGTGGTAATTGGGAAGTTTAGGGTCTTCATTGTAATTTATTCCTAAGACTGGAGTACAATTGCATTTATATAGTGGTGTTATTTGCAATTAACTGTGGGCCCGGATTGCACATGAGATGTGGGGTCGCGGTGTTCCAGTTGGAGCCAGCTTTCTAAGGAATCCCTAGTGGTCCCCACGCTAGCCCAAGATATTGGAAAACACTAATCCGACTTGGACTCTAGAAATAAGAGTTTGGAAAGGAGAAAGTTGCTAATTGTTTTGGAAGTAAGACTTCTATTTCAATTAGACAAGGGAGAGATTTGGAAGTCTATAAAATATCCTTGGACGTCCAAAAGAGTTCCTCTCACGTCCAAAACCCTTTCGTGCAAGAGTTGCGCGAGTTACTCTCCTCTCCTTTCTTCTAGTTCCTTGGAGTCTCGAGTTGGGATTTTCTCCTGAAGATTCCACCGTTCTTCTTGAGAAAAGAAATCCAATTCGGGGGTCATAGCGTGGAAGGCTAAGAGGTCTTGAAGAAGTCCATTAGAGCACTGCGGGTCTCCAAAGGTATGATCTACTTCTTGCATGTCGTAGGTTATTTTGGATGTTTAGTGCTGGTATAATTTTACTGTACATGGTCACGAGATTGAGGGTAACGCATCCTGGATTGGGTTTTGGTCTTATGGATAGTTGATCCCTGTGTCAAGTGGGTCAAAAGTTTTGAAAATCTATCCACGAGACCCACCTACTTCCAACAATGAGGGCCTGCCCAACCGGCTTTCCCACCGATTTTACGCAAAAGGCAGGGATCGAGGCTAGGCATGCAGAGCGCGCGCTCGCTAGCAGCCCTGTGCACTGCTAACTGCCAAATCTGATTTCCCACCACCTTGGAACACGAGGCAGAGGCCGTTACCAGGCACGCAGCCCACCCAGCGCGCGCCCTCAGCGACATGGGGCAAAGGGCCGGAACCGTGGCATGGCACCCAGCACGCGCCCGCCCGCACCCACGCGCACGGCTGATTGCCCAACGGCCTGCCCAACATCACCACTTAGCCAACAGGCACGGGGCAACGTATGAGGGCCTGCCCAATCGGCTTTCCCACCAATTTTACGCAAAAGGCAGGGACCGAGGCTAGGCATGCAGAGCGCGCGCCCGCCGGCAGCCCTGTGTACAGCTAACTGCCAAATCTGATTTCCCACCACCTTGGAACACGAGGCAGAGACCGTTGCCAGGCACGCAGCCCGCCCAGCGCGCGCCCGACAGCAGGCATCTGCCCAGCGGGAGGACCGGCGTTCTCCCTCACCAAACACGCACGGCCCACCGCATGAGGGCCTGCCACATCAGATATCCCACAAAGTCGGAACAAAAGGCCGAGGCAGAGGCGGAGCGCGCAGCGCGCGGCCGACAACAGCCCTGCGCGCGACTGCCCGCCCAATGGCCCGACCGGCATGCCAAGAGCAATGTGGGAGACGCTACGGAAACTGATTCCCCACGCGCGGGGTATAAACGGCCAGAAATGAGTACAGGCAAGCACTGCAGGCCCGCCCGCACCCAGGTGCCAAGCAAACTGCCCGACGTGCCCAGCAAGCAGCACAGCAACGTGCCCGACATGCCCGTCCGCATAAGACGGGTTGCCAGAACCGATTTCCCACCCCGTTGGAACAAATGGCCGAAATCGATGGATGGCATGCTGCGCGCGCGCCCACCACGATAGGCGCGCCCAATAAACCGAAGGACCGACCGGAGTCGTTCTTCACCCAATAAGCACCGCACACAGTATAGGAGGGGCTACGGAAATTGATTCCTCACGCGCCGGGTATAAACGGCCGGAAATGAGTACAGGCAAGCACCGTACGCCCACCCGCACCCAGGCACCCAGCAAACCGCCCGAGGTGCCCAGCAGGCGGCACAGCAACGTGCCTGACGTGCCTGCCCGCACAAGAGGGACTGCTAGAACGGATTTCCCACCCAGTTGGAACAAATCGCCGCGACCGATAGAAGGCACGCTGCGCGCACGCCCACCACGGTGGGCACGTCCAACAAACCGAAGGACCGACCGTGGTCGTTCCTTACCTGATAGGCACCGCACACAGTATAGAAGGGGCTACGGAAATTGATTCCTCACGCGCGGGGTATAAAAAGCTCGAAATGAGTACAGGCAGGCGCCGGGCGCCCGCTCTCACCCAGCGCCCAGCAAACTGCCCGACGTGCCCAGCGGGCAGCACAACTACTTGCCCGACGTGCTCGCCCGCACAAAAGGGGCTGCCAAAACCGATTTCCCACCTGGTTCGAACAAATGGCAGCGACCGATGGAATGCACGTTGTGCGCGCGCGCCCGCCACGGTGGGCACGTCCAACAAACCGAAGGACCGACCGTGGTCGTTCCTTACCCGATAGGCACCGCACACTGTATAGTAGGGGCTACGGAAATTGATTCCTCTCGCGCGGGGTATAAACGGCCAGAAATGAGTACAGGCAGGCGCCGGGCGCCCGCCCTCACCCAGCGCCCAGCAAACTGCCCGACGTGCCCAGCAGGCATCACAACAACTTGCCCGACGTGCCCGGCCACACAGGAGGGGCTGGCAAAACAGATTTCCCACCCGGTTGGAACAAATGGCCACGACCGACGGAAGGAATGCTGCGCGCGCGCCCGCCACGGTGGGCACGTCCAACAAACCGAAGGACCGACCGGAGTCGTTCCTTAGCCGATAGGCACCGCACACTGTATAGTAGGGGCTACGGAAATTGATTCCTCACGCGCGGGGTATAAACAGCCAGAAATGAGTACAGGCACGCGCCGGGCGCCCGCCCTCACGCAACGCAAGCAAACTACCCGACGTGCCCAGCGGGCAGCACAACAGCTTGCCCGAAGTGCTCGCCCGCACAGATGGGGCTGCCAAAACCGATTTCCCACCACGTTGGAACAAATGGCCGCGACCGATGGAATGCACGCTGCGCGCGCGACCGCCACGGTGGGCACGTCCAACAAACCGAAGGATCGACCGTGGCCGTTCCTTACCCGATAGGCACCGCACACTGTATAGTAGGGGCTACGGAAATTGATTCCACACGCGCGGGGTATAAACGACCAGAAATGAGTACAGGCAGGCGCCGGGCGCCGGCCCTCACCCAGCGCCCAGCGAACTGCCCGACGTGCCCAGCGGGCATCACAACAACTTGCCCGACGTGCCCGGCCGCACAGGAGGGGCTGCCAAAACCGATTTCCCACCCGGTTGGAACAAATGGCAGCGACCGATGGAAGGCACGCTGCGCGCGCGCCTGCTACGGTGGGCACGTCCAACAAACCGAAGGACCGACCGGAGTCGTTCCTTAGCCGATAGGCACCGCACACTGTATAGTAGGCGCTAACGAAATTGATTCCTCACGCGCGGGGCATAAACGGCCAGAAATGAGTACAGGTAGGCGCCGGGCGCCCGCCCTCACCCAGCACCCAGCGAACTGCCCGACGTGCTCGCCCGCACAGATGGGGCTGCCAAAACCGATTTCCCACCCGGTTGGAACAAATGGCCGCGACCGATGGAAGGCACGCTGCGCGCGCGCCCGCTACGGTGGGCACGTCCAACAAACCGAAGGACCGACCGGAGTCGTTCCCTAGCCGATAGGCACCGCGCACTGTATAGTAGGGGCTACGGAAATTGATTCCTCACGCGCGGGGTATAAACGGCCAGAAATGAGTACAGGCAGGCGCCGGGCGCCCGCCCTCACCCAGCTCCCAGTAAACTGCCCAACGTGCCCAGCGGGCAGCACAACAGCTTGCCCGACGTGCTTGCCCGCACAGATGGGGCTGCCAAAACCGATTTCCCACCCGGTTGGAACAAATGGCCGCGACCGATGGAAGGCACGCTGCGCGCGCGCCCGCTACGGTGGGCACGTCCAACAGACCGAAGGACCGACCGGAGTCGTTCCTTAGCCGATAGGCACCGCACACTGTATAGTAGGGGCAACGGAAATTGATTCCTCACGCGCGGGGTATAAACGGCCAGAAATGAGTACAGGCAGGCGCCGGGCGCCCGCCCTCACACAGCGCCCAGCAAACTGCCCGATGTGCCCAGCGAGCAGCACAACAGCTTACTCGACGTGCTCGCCCGCACAGATGGGGCTGCCAAAACTGATTTCCCACCCGGTTGGAACAAATGGCCGCGACCGATGGAAGGCACGCTGCGCGCGCGCCTGCCACGGTGGGCACGTCCGGCAAACCGAAGGACCGACCGGAGTCGTTCCTTAGCCGATAGGCACCGCACACTGTATAGTAGGGGCAACGGAAATTGATTCCTCACGCGCGGGGTATAAACGGCCAGAAATGAGTACAGGCAGGCGCCGGGCGCCCGCCCTCACCCAGCACCCAGCAAACTGCCCGACGTGCCCAGCGGGCAGCACAACAACTTGCCGACGTGCTCACCCGCATAGATGGGGCTGACAAAACCGATTTGCCACCGGGTTGGAACAAATGGCCACGACCGATGGAAGGCACGCTGCGCGCGCGCCCGACATGGTGGGCACGTCCAAAAAACCGAAGGACCGACCGGAGTCGTTCCTTAGCCGATAGGCACCGCACACTGTATAGTAGGGGCTACGGAAATTGATTCCTCACGTGCGGGCTATAAACGGCCATAAATGAGTACAGGCAGGCGCCGGGCGCCCGCCCTCACCCAGCGCCCAGCAAACTGCCCGACGTGCCCAGCGGGCAGCTCAACAACTTGCCCGACGTGCTCGCCCGCACAAAAGGGGCTGCCAAACCGTTTTCCCACCCGGTTGGAACAAATGGCCGCGACCGATGGTAGACACGCTGCGCGCGCCCCCGCCACGGTGGGCACGTCCGTCAAACCGAAGGACCGACCCGAGCCGTTCCCTACCCAATAGGCACCGCACACTTATAATAGGGGCTACGGAAATTGATTCCTCACGCGTGGGGTATAAACGGCTAGAAATGAGTACAGGCGAGCACCGCGCACTCGCCCCAGACCCAGGCGCCCCTCGAATTGCCCGACGTGCCTAGCAGGCAGCACAGCAGCGTGCCAGACGTGCCCGCCCGCACATGAGGGGCTACCAAAACCGGTTTCCCACCAAGTTGGAAAAATGGCCGCGACCGATGGATGGCACGCCTAGCGCGCCCCCCCCACGGTCGGCGCGTCCAACATACCGGAGGACCGACCGGAGTCGTTCCTTGGCCAATCGGCCCCGCACACTGTATAGGAGGGGCTACGGACATTGATTCCTCACACGCGGGGTATAAACGGCCAGAAATGAGTACCGGTAAGCACCGCGCGCCCGCCCTCACCCATGCGCTTAGCAAACTGCCCGGCGTGCCCAGCAGCCAGCGCCGCAACATGCTCGACGTGCCCGCCCGCATATGTGGGGCTGCCAGAACCGATTTCCCACCAGGTTTGAACCGATGGCCGCGAC